>JAXCGZ010017223.1:0-92500 GCA_037179515.1 Halocaridina rubra | reverse complement strand
AATTTTTCATAACTTGCAAATGTGTATTTAACTTCTGCGGGTTTTTCTTATGGGTTCCCAAATAATAATTTCAGTTCTTTTTATGATTGTGACACTAAAATGGAAAAAAAATCTACCCCCATCAGGCCTGGGCACAAAGGAAACATAGAGAAAGAAACAGAAATGGGAATATTGTGACTTGTCAGATGCAAAGGGATAATAATACATGTGACAATTTTTACTATTTTATAACAGTTTAAATACTCTGCACTTCCTTTTCTTCTTCTCCCGGGGCGGGGGATAGGAATAAAGCCTCTGTGTTCCCCTTTGTGCAGTAAAAGTCACCTAAAAGGGGCGGAGCTAAGAACTGGGAATTACTTCCTTCTATTCTTTTCAAGGGGCAGGAGATAAAAATCAAGCTTTTGTGTTCCCTTCCAGATAGTAAATGTCAACTGAAAAAGGGGCTGAGCTAGGAAACTGGGAATTACTTCCTTGTATTCTTATCAAGGGGCGGGGGATAAAAACTAAGTTTCTGTGTTCCCCTCCGTGCAGTAAAAGTCAACTAATATGGGCGGAGCTATTAGACTCGGAATTTGCTCCTTGGTGTTTTCCTCTAGCGTAGTCACCGTGACTCAAGCGGTAGCGTCCGCGACTCTGAGGCGTCAGGGCGAGGGTTCGCGCCCCGTCACGGTCTGAGGTTAGCAAGGGCATGCACTCAGGGTAACGATTACATCTGCCAAAACAAGTCCTTCGCAAGAAGGCAACCGTCCTAGCCCTTGGTAGAAAAGGGAATCCGTGACGTAAAAAAGGTGTTTTCCTCTAGCATACAGTTATAGTCAATTGAAAAAAGGGCGGAGCTTGGAGACTGAGAATAACTTCCATCTTTTCTTTCCCTGGGGCGGGGAATAAGAATGAAGACCCTGTGTTCCCCTCCGTACAGTAAAAGTCAATTAAAAGGGACGGATCTATGAGACTGGAACTTCCCTCTATCATAGAGTAGAGGAATTATTTTACCTCGGCTACCTCCCTTTACTGTTTTGATCATGGTTCCTCTATTTAGATAGATTAAGTTTCAGAATAATTTCATGAGGTATTAACGTCTGCCAATTAGTAGTCTCCGTGGCAAAATGGTAGCGTCCGCGACTCTGAGGCGGCAGGTCGAGGGTTCGCGCCCCGTCACTGACTGAGGTTAGTAAGGGCATACACTCAGGGTAACGATTACATCTGCCAAAACAAGTCCTTCGCAAGAAGGCAACCGTCCTAGCCCTTAGTTGAAAAGGGAGTTCGTGACGTAAAACCGAAACATTAACGTCTGCCAAGTAAAAAAATATCTTTAGGGGTTTATTTCTTATTCTTCAGAACTTGTAGGTCACGTCAATAAAGTATTCACGTTTGTCCTTTCAGAGGATAACAGTGAAACGCGTCACCTATTTTTTCAATTTTTTTTTTTTTTTTTTTTACAAAACTTCCATTGGTGTTCCGAAACTTATAGCCTAAAGTAAATAATAAATAAATAAATAATAAAGAAAATAAATACACGAATGAATAAAAAAAATGAAAAACTGAAAAAATAAACTAAGAGCTGCTAAACAGACTAAGTCCAGCAATAATAAAAAGATGCTGTATGAAGATTAGTCTAGACCAGTGGTTTTCAACCTGTGGGCCGTGGGGAGTTCCCAGGGGGGTCACAAACCTCTAAACTTAATTTAAAAAATAAAAAAGTGTAATTTGAGTTTCGATGACAATGCACGTGTTTATTTACAGTAATGTAAGCCAGTACTTAATTTCATAAGTGGGAAAAATAAGCAGAAGTAATAAAGTGCTCTGAATATGCTTTACAATTATTTCATCATCATCATTACATACAATTCTAAAGGGCAATTGGCAATAAATATTTAGGGATGGCAAATGTGGCCCATGGCCACTAAAAGGTTGAAAAATACTGGTCTAGACGTTACTATATATCTATCTATCTACACACACACACACACACACACACACACACACACACACACACACACACATATATATATCCCTGAGGAGTTGGTTTTGACTTCTGTAAAATGTTAGATTTTTTAATGTCAATTCGTGAAGCAGAGTTTTCTTAAATGTCGCAAGCATGCTTTGATTAAAAAGTAATTAATTATTTCCTTGCAAAATGTAGTTCCGCATTCCCTTAAGTCGACTTTTACGACACACAGGGGAACACAGAACCGGTATTCTTTTCCGGTTTGGTATATTGTTTTGCTGCTGTTTTGGAGACAGTTGTTTGGGCGATAATTCTTTTTGGCGACAAATCATTTGGCAACGGACATTCTGGCGCCAAGAAGATCTTTACAGTTTGAAAACCTAATTTAACTTAACATAACCTAAACTGACCTGATTTCATACAACTTAATTATCTTTACTAAATAGATGGCACCATGCCGACCGTGCCAAAACATCTGCGTCCAAATGACATCGCCCAACCATCCCACTCCGTTCTTTCATCCCTTCCCTATCAGATAAAAATAAGCCAAATATATATACTTCTCTTCGAAACTATTAAGGAACAAATATTGACAATGATTTTTTTCTCTCTCTTTTTCGACAGGTCGTTATTGAGGGTTTCGACATCGACAAATTCAGAAAAGCCAATAAAAGGGTGAGTCGACATATTTTTTAAAGTATATATATTTTTAATATTGATTTTCTATACTTTTTTTTATTGAAGACTGATCAACAAAATTTAAAAAATGCCGGTTGAATGGCAAATTTTTTAGGTACGTATTAGCCATCTGAAGGACACACACAATAATATCTTTTAGGTTCGTTATTTGTTACCTAATCAAAATTTACCTAACCTAACTTACACTATCTTTATCTAAGAATTATAGTTAACAGACCAAAATTAAATTATTAAAATTTAAGTTTATATAAAGGTTGAAAAAACACGAATTTCTATATAAGCCGGAATCTCTTTTACATGATAAATGTACTCATATAAACCTATGGAGATGACATTAGCTAGTAAGCGATGAAAATAACTACAATTTTCTCCTTAGACTAACTGGTCTTAGCTCACTCTTGTAGAGTTTGTCTCAGCCAACGTAAATTCCTGAGTTACTGTTGTAAACAAATATTTTTGTTTTGATTTTGTTTCAGGATCCGATGTTTGATACCACAAGTCTTCCCAACGCTGTAGGGTAAGTCTATGTGTGTGTGTGTGTGTGTGTGTATGTGTGTGTGGGGGGGGGGTGATTACCTAATTGTGTTTACGGTAAAGAGCCCAAAGCTCGTATCTTCCCGTCTCCTGATGTGTGTGTGTGTGTGTGTGTGTGTGAGAGAGAGAGAGAGAGAGAGAGAGAGAGAGAGAGAGAGAGAGAGAGAGAGAGAGAGAGAGAGAGAGAGAGAGAGAGAGAGAGGAGAGAGAGAGAGAGAGAGAGAGAGAGAGAGAGAGAGAGAGAGAGAGAAATCTCACACTCTCCGAGTATAACACGAAGATGAAATACGGTCCAAGTACTTAATATAAAACCAACAGCAAAAAGAGAAAAATATTAAAACTGAAATAAAACGTAAACAGGAGAAAAAATATGTAATAAAGCTGCCAGTTAAATTTAAAATGAAGCAATGGGAGTCTTTGATATTTCTATGAGAAATCTAAGTTTTCGAACATACAGAGCGCGTTTGTAGTGCTTAAAGGCTTACCAAATTATTTGTCTAATATATTTACTACAGCTATAACTGTCCAGCCTCTTGGCTCCTCTTACGTCAGTCACAGAGAGGTTTGATCATAAAACGATAGCCATATGTATGTATGTGATTACCTAATTGTGATTACCTAATTGTGTTTACGGGAAAGAGCCCAAAGCTCGTATCTTCCCGTCTCCTCATCGGTTCCATTTTATACTTAGTGATACTTATCATACCTGTCCTTAAAACTATGGATTGAGATAGCATTAACTACCTCCTCGCTTAGCGAATTCCAATTATCAACTACTCTTACACTGAAAAAGTATTTCCTTACATCCTGCAAACAAGTTTTCTTACCAAGCTTCAAACTATGACCTCTAGTTCTAGAGCCAGCCATATCAAAATATCGATCCCTATCCACTCTATCATACCCATGAAGGAATTTAAAGACTGTCACCATATCCCCCCTCACTCTTCTAGCTTCGAGTGATGGTAAGTCTAATTCCCTCAGCCTCTCATCATAACTGAGATTGCGTATTTCTGGCACCAGTTTCGTGGCATGCCTTTGAACTTTTTCAAGCTTAGCTATGTGCTTTTTCAAGTGCGGATTCCAAAAGGGGGCTGCATATTCGAGTTTTGGCCTCACATAGGTTACATAAATATTTATGAACATTTCCTTGTCCATGTGCCTGAAGGCTACCCTTACATTTGATAAGAATGCATATGCTGCCCTTACTATGCCATTTATATGTATTTCTGGAGACAAATCTGCCAGCATGTTTACTCCTAGATCTCTCTCATTTTCTGTCTCTTGAAGTTGTACTCCAGCCACCGAGTAGTCAAGCTTGGGCCTTCTTGCACTTGTACCCATTCTCATTACCTTACATTTTGAAGTATTGAATTTCATTAGCCACTTTTCTGACCACTCATGCAGATTATTTAGATCCTCCTGAAGTTCTCTACCATTGTTCTCGTTTTTTACTTTCTTCACAATCTTTGCATCATCTGCAAACATATTCATGAATGAATTTACAGACTCTGCTAGGTCATTTACATATACAAGGAACAAAAGTGGCCCTAAAACTGAACCCTGTGAAACTCCACTACTAACTCTTCTCCATTCAGACACTGAGTGTCTTACTCTAACCCTCTGTTCCCTTCCTTCTAAGTAAGTTTTTATCCATTCCAAAACATTTCCACCTATTCTAGCCATTGATTGCAGCTTCCTAATAAGTCTCCCATGTGGAACAGTGTCAAACGCTTTCTGGAAGTCTAGGAATATGCAATCTGCCCAGCCCTCTCTTTCCTGTAAGATTTGGCTTACCTCATCATAAAATTCTAATAAGTTTGTTACTGTTGATCTACCTTCTCTAAAGCCATGTTGCCTCACTGACAAAAGGTTGAAGGATTCCAAGTGAAGAGAGATATGTTTCCTTAGTAGTTTCTCCATAAGTTTGCAAACTATGCTGGTCAAGGAAACTGGTCTATAGTTCAGAGCCGTATCCCTCCTTCCCTTTTTGAAGATAGGTATCACATTTGCTTGTTTCCAGCATCTTGGAATCTCCCCCGACTCCAGTGACTCCTTAAATATGATACTTAGTGCCACTGATAGTGTGTTTGCGCATTTTTAAGCACATGAGGGGATATGTCATCAGGACCTGTAGCTTTATGAACATCTAAATTCATCAGCGCTTTGCATACCTCTGTGGCTGTAAGGTTGATGTTCTCTAATGCCGGCCCTTGAGCTTCTATCACTGCAATCTGAGGGGGTGGGGTATTTTCTACTGTAAATACTGACTGAAACTCCTTGTTCAAGTATGTATGTATGTATGTATGTATGTATGTATGTATGTATGTATGTATGTATGTATGTATGTATGTATGTATGTATGTATGTATGTGTGTATGTATGTATGTATGAAGGTAGGTAGGTAGATAGGTGGGTAGGTTGGTTGGTTGGTTGGTTGGTTGGTTGGTTGGTTGGTTGGTTGGTTGGTAGGTAGGTAGGTAGGTAGGTAGGTAGGTAGGTAGGTAGGTGATGTGATGCAGTATAAGAAAGCGGGACCTTGATATTAAAAAAAACTTCCTTTGAGGAGGATATATAGCGTGTCACTTCAAGCACTAGGAAAATACGAATCAAGGAAACGAGTGAAAAAGAAGGTGAAACATTCTTCTAGAGAAAGTCTGGAAGATTGGAAGTCTTCTTCTTCTCCCTCTTCTTCTTCTTTCATTGCAGTAAAGGTAAAGCATCTTAGAACACAAGATAATTACCTAATAAGATACATACATACATATTCCTTGGCTGTTTCCCCCTTCAATTGGGGGGTAGCCGACATCAAAAAAGGAAAACAGTTTGGGGAGAAGTTATTCTCCCCTCTACTCCCCTTCTTCTTTGACGTCTCACAGGAGGTTGGTACAAGGGGGGGGGATTCCTAGTCTCCCCGCCCCGTCCACTTTTAGTCGCCTTTTACGACACGCAGGGAATACGGTGAGGCTATTCTTTGATATTGTGCCCGCCCCACAGGGCACAGGATATATATATATATATATATATATATATATATATATATATATATATATATATATATATAATACATATACACACACACACACACACATATATATATATATATATATATATATATATATATATATATATATATATATATATATATATATATATATATATATATATATATATATATATATATATATATATATATATATATATATATATATATATATATATATATATATATATATATATATATATATATATATATATATATATATATAAGTTTATATTCACTGCACCATACGTAATTGTATATTATTTTTTGAGACTTAATATTTATATTCTCAACTGCATCTTTACAAGGTAAGACCCAACCTCTGGTGGGTGGCCCATTCAAGAATCCACTGGGGGAACAATTCAATCTCAACTTAGTGCTTCTAGAGAAAATCTGGAAGATTGGAAGTCTTCTTCTTCTCCTTCTTCTTCTTCTTTCATTGCAGTAAAGGTAAAGCATCTTAGAACACAAGATAATTACCTAATAAGATAATAGATATATAAATAAACAAGTTGATGACGTCACGAGGTTCCATTAATATACGCATTGGAATCGATATAATGGGGCTTCCCCTATAAAAACCTCATCATGCTAGAATCATGAGTTAATGGTGATTACTTCGCATGATGTTCAATCTCTCTCTCTCTCTCTCTCTCTCTCTCTCTCTCTCTCTCTCTCTCTCTCACACACACACACACACACACACACACACACACACACACACACACGCACACACATATACACAAAGAGGATACTTAACATCAATGTCACGTGAAGTGATGCAGTTTGTGTGTGAGTGTGTATGTGTGTGTGATTACCTAATTGTGTTTACGGGAAAGAGCCCAAAGCTCGTATCTTCCCGTCTCCTCATCGGTTCCATTTTATACTTAGTCATACTTATCATACCTGTCCTTAAAACTATGGATTGAGATACCATTAACTACCTCCTCGCTTAGCCAATTCCAATTATCAACTACTCTTACACTGAAAAAGTATTTCCTTACATCCTGCAAAGAAGTTTTCTTACGAAGCTTCAAACTATGACTTCTGTCACCATATTCCCCCTCAATCTTCTAGTTTCGAGTGATGGTAAGTCTAATTCCCTCAGCCTCTCATCATAACTGAGATTACGTATTTCTAGCACCAGTTTCGTGGCATGTCTTTGAACTTTTTCAAGCTTAGCTATGTGCTTTTTCAAGTGCGGATTCCAAAAGGGGCCTGCATATTCAAGATTTGGCCTCACATAGGTTACATATATATTTCTGAACATTCCTTTGTCCATGTGCCTGAAGGCTACCCTTACATTTGATAAGAATGCCTATGCTGCCCTTACTATGCTATTTATATGTATTTCTGGAGACAAATCTGCTAGTATGTTTACTCCTAGATCTCTCTCATTTTCTGTCTCTTGAAGTTGTACTCCAGCCACCGAGTAGTCAAGCATGGGCCTTCTTGCACTTGTACCCATTCTCATTACCTTACATTTTGAAGTACTGAATTTCATTAGCCACTTTTCTGACCATTCGTGCAGACTATTTAGATCTTCTTGAAGTTCTCTACCATTGTTCTCGTTTCCTACTTTCTTCACAATCTTTGCATCATCTGCAAACATATTCATGAATGAATTTACAGACTCTGCTAGGTCATTTACATATACAAGGAACAAAAGTGGCCCTAAAACTGAACCCTGTGGAACTCCACTACTAACTCTCTTCTCCATTCAGACACTGAATGTCTTACTCTAACCCTCTGTTCCCTTCCTTCTAAGTAAGTTTTTATCCACTCCAAGACATTTCCACCTATTCTAGCCATTGGTTGCAGCTTCCTAATAAGTCTCCCATGTGGAACAGTGTCAAACGCTTTCTGAAAGTCTAGGAATATGCAATCTGCCCAGCCCTCTCTTTCCTGTAAGATTCGGCTTACCTCATCATAAAATTCTAATAAGTTTGTTACTGTTGATCTACCTTCTCTGAAGCCATGTTGCCTCACTGACAAAAAGCTGAAGCTTTCCAAGTGAAGAGAGATATGTTTCCTTAGTAGTTTCTCCATAACTTTGCAAACTATGCTGGTCAAGGAAACTGGTCTATAGTTTGGAGCCATATCCCTCCTTCCCTTTTTGAAGATAGGTATCACGTTTGCTTGTTTCCAGCATCTTGGAATCTCCCCTGACTCCAGTGACTTTTTAAATATGATACTTAGTGCCACTGATATTGAGTTTGTGCATTTTTTAAGTACATAAGGGGATATGTCATCAGGACCTGTAGCTTTATGAACATCTAACTCCATCAGCACCTTGCATACCTCTGTGGCTGTAAGGTTGATGTTCTCTAATACCGGCCCTTGAGCTTCTATCTCTGCAATCTGAGGGGGTGGGGTATTTTCTACTGTAAATACTGACTGAAACTCCTTGTTCAATTCTTTTCAGATCTCTTCATCCGTCTCAGTGATGCTTCCAACCTCTCTCTTAAGCCTTAAAACCTATTTTTTTACCTTCAGTTTTCCTCCGATAAAGCTGTGGAAAAGCTTGGGATTTTCTTTAACCTTCCTGGTGATGTCCCTCTCATAGTCTCTCTCTTTGCCTCTCTTCTTTTACTTAGGTAGTCATTTCTTGCTCTTTTGTAGGTTTGCCAGGCATTTATGTTTATTCTCCTCCCATACCCTTTCCTGCATTTGTCTCTCCACTCCTTAGCTCTTTTACACTCATTAACGAACCATTTCTCTCTGGCATGAATTACACCTACTTTGGTGAGAGGGATGCAGCAATCTACTATCTTCCCATATTTCTCACAAAAGATTTCATACATTTCTTGTACAGATTTGTTGTAAAATAAGGTTCTCCTGTCAATAACTGCAAAAAGCTCATTCATTTTGATGTAATCTCCTTTCGGATAGTTTCTCCTCATGTCCTCAGAGCCTCTACTCTCAGGCAGAATATCTTCAATGATATACTCCATCAACAACACACAGTGGTCACTCTTTCCAATTGGTGGTTCATACTCAATTTTTTCAATATCCAACACATTATCTGTGAATACTAGATTAAATAGTGATGGCTCATCCCCACCCCTGGCCCTCGTTGGTTCCATTACATGTTGGTGTAGGAAATTCCCTTGTACGCAATCTAGGAATCTTGCCTCGAATGAATCCTCACCACTGTGTGGGTCAAGATTTATCCAATCTATCTCTTTATGATTAAAGTCTCCCATAATCAAAATCCTACATTTTCTCTCCCGTGCCATGTTAACAACTGAGTTTATGACTTCAATAGTACCTATATTCCTCGTAAACTTCTAGCCTATTCTGGTTCCTTGGTGGGTTATATACAACAGTTATTATAATGCTCTCTGACCCAGTATTTATGTGAGCAACAAGAGTGTGTGTGTGTGTCTGTGTGTGTGTGTGTGTGTGTGTGTGTGTGTGTGTGTGTGTGTGTGTGTGTGTGTGTGTGTGTGTGTGTGTGTGTGTGTGTGAGAGAGAGAGAGAGAGAGAGAGAGAGAGAGAGAGAGAGAGAGAGAGAGAGAGAGAGAGAGAGAGAGAGAGAGAGAGGAGAATTTTCGTTTACCGGAAACAAAGCTGAAGATACTGTTTTACCACAGGCACTACATATCTAATGGAGAACTCATCTCAATGAGTTTATGAGTTGAGAAGGACTTCACTCTAACGACCAACTGTATATTTCTCCTTAGGATTTTAGCCGACATCTCATATTTTCATTTGCACTTAAGTTTCCACTCACATTCTTCGTAACTTCCTACCTATGTTCATTTCAAAATTCAGGTTTTATAAGTTACTTATTTACTTATCAACTTATTTACTAATATCCTTAAGAGTTTATTCACTTATTTACTTATTTCTCATGTCCTTATTTTTCTTGTACAGCTCTGATGGGGTCACTAGTGATTCTGCATCGCCGACACACAGCCAATAGAGTGCTATAGGAACCATCGTGGCGTTCTCCCTTATATAAGTGAAGTGTAGACATATATATATATATATATATATATATATATATATATATATATATATATATATATATATATATATATATATATATATATTCACACTTTCAGAAAAGCTAGAAGTATTTATAGCAAACAATATTATACTAAACTTGAGTATATTGGAAAGTAGCCACTCTTAGCTCGTACATACACGTATTGTACTCGTACTTGTGATGGATGCACGCGTTGTTGTAGCTGCCGCTTTAACGTTAAAAAAATATCATATACGTGCATATAGTTTATGCATACATTCATATATTCATACATACATGCATGCATTTATTCGTACATATAAACAGAATACGATAGAAGCTGGAATACAAAATAATAAATGCTAAAGAAAGAGTAAATACTGTTTTTTTTTTTGTATATATATATATATATATATATATATATATATATATATATATATATATATATATATATATATATATATATATATATATATATATATATATATATATTCGGGATAAATCTGCTATTTTACCCAATAGGTTGGAATTTAAAACTCGCTATGTAGGGATAAAATCCTTCAATTTTCCCCCCAAGACTTCTGCCCAATCCACTAAACGTAGCAGAAAATCCGCCAAGCTGGCAACATTGTCTATCTGACTCCTTATGACTTATGTAGTTGCACCCAGTATTTCAATTACCTTGAGGAATCCAGAGAAAAATACCTCTTGGTACGCCATAAGTGTCTCTCAATAAAAGGTGGTCTCTAAAGATTGAGAAACTACGTTTCTTCTGCACTTACATAAACATCGCCATTTCAGGACAGCAAGTTTGGTCCTTCTTCTTCTTTATACACTATATAGGAATCCAGCTGTAACAATAAGTATAGAAAAAAGGTTTCTTATTTACCATATAATGTAAAGTACTCCTTCCTATAATAATTATTTATTACGTAACACTGGGATTGGCAATAAAAAAAGAAATTGCTCTCACCAGGCCCGGGCGACAAGGAAACATTTAAGAAAAAGTAGCAGGATAAGGACAAGGTAGAAATAAGAGAATGATAAACAGTCCAAAGACTGGCTGAAAGAATAGTGTGAGTTATGAATCAACTAATAATAATGTAAAGGAAAGCAAAGAGAAACAGAGATGTGGAGAGTTGTGACTTATGAAGTCCAAATGGCCTTCAGCTGTAATATCGCAACGTGCGATTGATGCCATGGGTCACTCAACTAACCTGATCCCCTCAGTTGATATTTTCTTTCAAAAGAGAAGAGAAATTAACAATACTGACGCCATCTTTAAAGTATTCTAGGATGACCACGCATTCCTGGTTTCTGAATTGAACAGTATAAAGAGATTGGATGGATTCGGTTTTACGTTACGAACTCCCTTTTCTACTAAGGGCTAGGACGGTTGCCTTCTTACGAAGGACCTGTTTTGGCAGATGTAATCGTTACCCTGAGTGTATGCCCTTACTAACCTCAGTCCGTGACGGGGCGCGAACCCTTGATCCGCCGCTTCAGGATTCTCGCATGTCTTGATAATTCACACTCAAATTTATTCATCTCAAGATATAAATAGCACGAAAAAAAAAACTTTAAGAGGATGAGATTAAAGCAAGTCCAGAATGAAAAAAAAAATGGCCACTGCAATGCAGTGCGCAACTTAAGTGGAAGTTTGGCAGCACGACATTTATTTTAATGAATAGAGGATGGATGTTAAGGAATTAATAAGTATTAAGTAATTATAATTCTTTAGGGTAGAGTAAAAAAGGGCTGATAGTATTATATAATGTAAATATACATAATAAGAATGAGAAAGGATAATGAACAACTAATATTATTACAAAAACACAAACAAACAAACGAAGAAGAAGAAGAAGAATAAGAAGAAGAAGAAAAAGAAGAAGAAGAAGAAGAAGAAGAAGAAGAAGAAGAAGAAGAAGAAGAAGAAGAAGAAGAAGAAGAAGAAGAGATTATAACTAAAATAACTTCTTACAAGAAAACTATAAATGCACTTCACATAAAAAAAAACACACATTAAAATATTTGTTTATAAGAGATAGACAACATTTCTGAGAAAGCTTTGCGTGGTATAAATCCCATGAGATATAGCGATAAAGAAACGAGACACAACACGAAAATATAATGAAACGTGTGTGTGTGTGATTACCTAATTGTGTGTGTGTATATACATACATACAAATGTAGTCATATATTATTATTATAATTATTTTTATTATTATTATTATTATTATTATTATTATTATTATTATTATTATTATTATTATTATTATTATTATTATTATTATTATTACTTTTAGTAGTGGTAGTAGTAGTAGTAGTAGCAACAGTAGTAGTAGTAGTAGTAGCAGCAGCTGTAGTAGTATAAGGGAACGAGAGCTTACATAATTTTCTTAAAAACTCTACATAACATTTGTGCGTGACGGGATTAAACAAATAATTAATCAAATGACTCGCTGACCTTCTACAATCTCTCTCTTGTTTTGCCTCTTAATCTGTCGTCTGTTTACAGGCTTAAGATTAAGGGAAAAGAGTAGGATCAATTGAAGAAAACCCACCTCAAAAGAACCAATTTATGAAGCAACGCATGACAATATACCGTTATGGGGGGTTAGGAGCTGAGTTTCCCAACTTGGAAATGGGGGTGTGGCTGTTGTTATAAAGTTAGGTTAGGTTAGTTCAAGAGGAGAAAGTATACACTACTATTGTCTGAGGTACGAATTCTACAGTTGATCTTAGAAATTTAACATTAAATTTTAGATGCATGAAAAATATTTATGTAGGATATAGGTTACATTATACATTAGCTAGAGAAAGTCTCTCTCTCTCTCTCTCTCTCTCTCTCTCTCTCTCTCTCTCTCTCTCTCTCTCTCTCTCTCTACATATATATATGTCTTGAATATATTTCAAGACAGTTTATTTCTACGTACATTATGTAAGTGTTATTTTGCATATAGTTTCGTTTATTGTAACGTAAGTGCATGAATGTATACTTTTAGACTTAGCATGTATACTTATTAAGTTCTATCATGTATACACGTATATTCGTATGTATAATGTGTAGTTTGTTAGGGAGGCTGGCCGTAGAAGACGTGGAGAAAGCAATGTAGGTCACTAATGGATTTTAGCCATTAACCCTTCACCTCCTTGATAACGCTTATTGCATCGCCTCGTTGAACAAAGAACTGTTGTAAGCAAGTCATAAGTCAACTTAGTCCTAGTACCAAGGACCCCGACAAACTAGAGGAGTTTGTGGGACTTTCTTATAAAGTTAGTTGCCGTCGTGAGATGCTACGAGGCACTCATTCTTACTGTGTTTGTTGACAGTACTTATAAGTTTATTATTAGTGGTACTCGTGAGATGATACGAGACACTCATGTTTAGTGTGTTCATTGACTAATACGTGGATCAGAAGATATTCAGTGAGTTTGATTGGGAATCCCGTGATTGCTGACGACATCAGGGTTATCCGGATAGATGAGTACAGATGCAATGCAGAGTTATTATATTTCTAACAATATTTATAACTACGTGTGAGGGACAGAATGAGCTCATTTAATTGAACACTCGTAGGTAGAATGTATGTTAGAAAATTTATTATTCTGTATGAGGAAGTTTTACTTTAAGGTGAGGAGAGTTTATTTAAATATTCACATATCAGCAGTTCATAAACCCCCATATAAAATATTTGCATGTATGTTTATGCATGTAATATTAATTATATTTTATTGGTAGAGGATTTAATTTTGAGATCGTGGTAGGCCTCTACTGAAGCCGTGTCAGGATTTCCGAATTTAGGGGGTTATAAGATCGAAGGGTAAATAACACACAGGAAATCCTCCACAGCTTTTGGTCCTTCGAACCGGATGAGAATTGGTGTGGTAATGGTGAAAATAGTGTACATTTTAGATAAGCTCCCACCTTGTAAGAAGTTAGTGTAAAACACTACGGTTAAAATCGTCCACATTTCAGCGAAAACAGGGAGGAGCATTGCATGTATTTGCATGAATATTGCAAATATAACTTTGAAATTTAAGTGGTTGTTGAAATAAATAAGAGAATCCATTTCCCACGTGGATAAAGCGTTTCTCTATCTGTGGAAACGAAATATACTTTCGTAGTTGAGCGTCCATTAAGTAATTTGGATATTAGTACCCAATTTCGGCTGGGTGAACAGTGGTTTTTAGGGATTTGTGTGTTTACATATTTCCCATTTAACGATATCTAGAATGTCGTATTGATTCCTTTGTTTATGTAAATAAACAGAAGGTAGTGACCCACCTACTGCTAGGTGCACAGTGTCGTTTATTTGAGGAACAGTGTGGTTTGCATTACACTTTCCATTTACTGTTGCTGACTTAACAGTGTCGTTTAATTGATGAAAAGTGTGTTTTACACTTTGAGGATTGGCGTCATAATTGACGGAATTAAATAACTGTATGTTATTATCTTGAGATTTGGAAGATTGTCCTTTGATACTCTTTACAGAGTGATTGTTTGTTGCATTGTGGATGCATAAAGAAGATCGTGGATTCTTTGATGATAAAATAGCATCAACTATTTGTTCTATTTGCTTTCTCAATATGTCGGTTAAACCTGAGGCATTAAAACGCCTTCGGGAATTGGTTCAACGTGATTGTGTTCAGTGTCAAACAGAACTTGCCAAAGATGATGAGACACTTGTTGTTAATTATTTAGAAAGATGTCATCATACGCTAACAGATAGATTCGGAAGATATGATAGGAAGTATGAAGAATATGTCGAGAATAAGCCCCTTAAAAGGGATTCTGAAGAGGAGGATACAGAACATGACAGTCTAGCTGAAACAGTAAATAATATTAGCTTAGCTGTCCTAGAACGGATTCGTAAGTTAGGAACTATGAAGAGTACTAGGGCTCCTAGTTCCGAGAGTTCAAGCCTCCCCAGTGGGCAACCCACACCGAAATTTCCTGAAGTAAAGATACCACAGTTCTCTGGAAACTATGATGAATGGCACGAGTTTTGGGATACGTTCGATAGTTTAGTACATAGTACTTCTATGGCAACTATGACAAAGTTTACCATCTTAAGAAATGCCCTTAAAGGAGATGCAAAAGACACCATAAAGGGATATCCTGTTGCTAGTGAGAGTTATGATGAATGCATTCAACAGCTGCAAGCTGTTTACGCCAGCAAGGACAGGATTGTACGAAATTTAATGAGGATATTGGTAAAAATACCAACTCCCTGTTCTAATTATTCATCACTTTTTAAGTTCAAGCAGGAAGTAGAAGCCATTACTCGAAGTCTGAAAAATTATAGAGACATGAAGAACACTGATTGGGTGTTTTCAGAACTCGTGATGATGAAATTGCCAAAGGATGTTGAGAACTGGATTAGCATGAAAATAGACACGAAATACCCTACATATGAAACCCTCTTGAAGGAACTGGGAAAATATGTATATTATATAGAAGGCAACTTCACTAAAGATAACACAAAGGGAGAGACCCAAACCTCCCAGAGAGATGAGACCCAGTCCTATAAAAATAATGTGGGTAGTTATGGTGCTACTGCAAATGTAGTAAATAGTAAAGCAGAATGTGTATTCTGTGGTTGGCAAGATCATAAGTCTGAACAGTGTAATAAAGTAGTAAGCATAAATGAACGCAGAGACAAATTGAGAAACAATAACAAATGTCTGAGATGTACTCAGTCAGGGCATTATGCAAATGAATGTTACACTCAGTTAAAGTGTAAGAAGGGTAAGAAAAATGGTCATCACGCAGCCTTGTGTTATGAACAAGAGTCAAAATATCGTAGAAGGTTTGAAGAACCTACATTTCTGAATGAACAGTCAGGAAATGGTTCAAATTTAGATGAGTCAAACAATGAGCAAGAACATTCTGACTCCGAAAAGGACAAGAAACATGTTGGTGTGATGACTATGAAGGCAGTACAAAGGCAAATGGTGAAGACGAGTTTACCTTCATGTGCTCTGCCTACTGCAAGTGGAAAAATAAGCAGCTCAAAGGGAAATCTTTGGGTAAATACTAGGTTATTCTTTGATACAGGTTCCCAGTGTTCCTTTATAACTAGGGAATTAGCTGAAAGGCTTAAATTAAGCCCAGTAGATGAAATGTCTATTGGTATTGATGCATTTCATTCTGAGACAAAGAAAGGAAGTTTTCCTGTCGTAAATGTAGTTATCAAATTGGGGAAAAGAAGAGCCAGAGTTAAATTACTCGTAGTTGATGACATGGTAATTAGCATCCACACTCCAGGACTAGCAAAGGCTGCAAATGTGTTAAAGTCTAATGGTCACAAGTTGGCTGATGAAGATATTTATAGTGATGTACTGGAAAACATTGGCATTGTTATTGGTGCCTTACATTTTAGTCAGTTTGTTAGTGGTATTAACAAGTGGGATGTCTATACTTTGATGGAAACACCAGGTGGTGTCATGTTGTATGGCCATATTCCTCGTGATACTCAACATGGGTCCAGTAGTGTACAAAACCAACTTGTTATGCGAGTAGGAACACAGTTATTGCCTACTACAACACAAGAGTTGATTGATGAGGCCAAAAGGCCAGTTAATAAGTTGTTGAGTGAAGAGGCCATAGAGCCTGTTAATACGTTGTTGATTGAAGAGGCCATAGAGCCTGTTAATAAGCTGTTGATTGAGAAGGCCATAGAGCCTGTTAATAAGTTGTGGGAGCCAGAGAGTATAGGAGTAAAGCAAGAAGTGCATTACGAAGATAAAACTACACTTAGAAGTTTTACAGAGTACGTTCCCTTGAAGCCTATCCACACTCCACTCCTGCACAATTTTCAGAGTGCCTTTGGACAAATGAAGTCTCTAATAGAACAGTTGGAGGAAATATTGGAGAATGTTCATGTGGGTAATTTGTTGGATGCTTGTACCAGTGAAGAGAAACAGTTTGATATATGCAATACTGCAGATGTAGAGTTGGAAAAGACCAAAATATCACTGCAAGCACTAAATTCCAACAATGCAAGACTTCAAAGGGTACTGGATCAGCGCCTTTCTGAAAATTCTAGATCTCCTAAAGTATCAATCTTTAGTTTAATCTGGAATGTTAATACAGACAAGTTGTCTTTGAAAAGTCTGAAGGCTAGAGAAGATGTGTTGACCAAACTTAAACTTTTGTCACTGGTGGGTATACTTTTGGACCCCTTAGGTCTAATATCACCCTTACTAAGAAGAGGAAAATTTCTTATTCAGAGAGCTTGGTCTGAAAAGCTCTCATGGGAATATCTGTTGTCAGAAGTATACGAAGAGGAATCATCAAATTATGAAAGATCTGAACGTCAAGCTGCCCAAAGGGTTAAAGAACTGTGGGCACGCTTAATCATTGATGATAAATTGTAGTACTGATGGGGAGACCCTCCATTTTTTCCTTTTTGGAGGGGCCCAGGATGTCTTGAATATATTTCAAGACAGTTTATTTCTACGTACATTATGTAAGTGTTATTTTGCATATAGTTTCGTTTATTGTAACGTAAGTGCATGAATGTATACTTTTAGACTTAGCATGTATACTTATTAAGTTCTATCATGTATACACGTATATTCGTATGTATAATGTGTAGTTTGTTAGGGAGGCTGGCCGTAGAAGACGTGGAGAAAGCAATGTAGGTCACTAATGGATTTTAGCCATTAACCCTTCACCTCCTTGATAACGCTTATTGCATCGCCTCGTTGAACAAAGAACTGTTGTAAGCAAGTCATAAGTCAACTTAGTCCTAGTACCAAGGACCCCGACAAACTAGAGGAGTTTGTGGGACTTTCTTATAAAGTTAGTTGCCGTCGTGAGATGCTACGAGGCACTCATTCTTACTGTGTTTGTTGACAGTACTTATAAGTTTATTATTAGTGGTACTCGTGAGATGATACGAGACACTCATGTTTAGTGTGTTCATTGACTAATACGTGGATCAGAAGATATTCAGTGAGTTTGATTGGGAATCCCGTGATTGCTGACGACATCAGGGTTATCCGGATAGATGAGTACAGATGCAATGCAGAGTTATTATATTTCTAACAATATTTATAACTACGTGTGAGGGACAGAATGAGCTCATTTAATTGAACACTCGTAGGTAGAATGTATGTTAGAAAATTTATTATTCTGTATGAGGAAGTTTTACTTTAAGGTGAGGAGAGTTTATTTAAATATTCACATATCAACAGTTCATAAACCCCCTTATAAAATATGTGCATGTATGTCTATGCATGTAATATTAATTATATTTTATTGGTAGAGGCTTTAATTTTGAGATCGTGGTAGGCCTCTACTGAAGCCGTGTCAGGATTTCCGAATTTAGGGGGTTATAAGATCGAAGGGTAAATAACACACAGGAAATCCTCCACAATATATATATATATATATATATATATATATATATATATATATATATATATATATATATATATATATATATATATACATATATATATATGTATATATATGTATATATATATATATATATATATATATATATATATATATATATATATATATATATATATATATATATATATATATATATATATATATATATATATATATATATATATATATATATATATATATATATATATATATATATATATATATATATATATATATATATATATATATATCTTAATAAGCAAGTAATACAGTTATAATAACATAAGATTTTGATTCAATATTATTATCATTATTTGTCTTTTTATTTATTTTTATTTATTTATAATAATAATAATAATAATAATAATAATAATAATAATAATAATAATAAAAATAATAATCATAACAATAATAATAATAATAATAATAATAATAATAATAATAATAATAATAATCTTAATAATAATAATAATAATAATAATAATAATTATAAAAATAATAATAATAATAATAATAATAATAATAATAATAATAATAATAATAATAATAATAATAACATAATAATAATAATAATAATAATAATAATAATAATAATGAAGATTAAATTTATACATAAAAGTTACAATTGCTTAAATATTCTATATACTATTTATATAAAAGAGCCATATTCCCCTAAAAGTGGGGTGGCTGGAGTCACACCAAAATGCCTTGACTCTTTGCGGGAAGATAACGCAGAGGAGGGAATTTCCAGCTCCTTGCTCCGCCCCATTTAGTCGACTTTTACGACACGCAGGGGAACACGGGAGAGTATTTTTGCCCCTTCCCTCGATATATCACTGATACAATACAGAGAGCAAGTATCAGATAAAGTTTAAATTGCCATGAGACGAACTTTTGGGTAAACCAGCTGCGGCTGTCAGGGCTCACAACATAAGAGCTTGCTCATTTACTCTGTGGGTAATGCAAGCAGGGTGCTGGAAGAAATTGTGGAAGCCATTTTTACTCAAGGAGCTAAGAGGAATGATCAAGCTATATTACCTTATGGTGAATGTGTACTTTGACTCGGCCACCCTCCTTACAAGGGGGATAACAGCCATTGTATATGAACATTCCATCCTTCAAAAAGCAGATCTATCGTCATCTCAGGGCCTAGTCCTCCATATCTCTGGGTCCTCTGTACTTTGATTGCTTTTTCTGTCTGTCGTTTTCTTTGTGTGGCATTACCTCATCTCTGCCTTGTCCTTAACCCTTTTCTTTTCCTTTGTCTTGGTATTTTCTCGTGCCCGGGCCTTTACTGATGAGGGCAGTTTTTGCCTGTCCCGGTGTCACACTCATAAAAAAAATATATTGCATAGGATAATTAAAAATACTAGAGTATATCATATAAAAGCAATGAGCAAAGTATATCTTTACCTATAAAATTAAAGTAATAATATACAATCAACAAAGGAAACTTTTACTTTAAACACTAGTTTTGTAACACACTTTCGGGAGTATAGCGTTCATCCTCAGGGAATATCTTCTAATCAATAATCATGAGTTTCCTTAGCAATACATCGCCTTATGTGTCACAATAAGTCCCCTTTCAAATGGGGGTGGACACATATATAATGGAGTTGGAGGATTAAGTCTAGATGCCCTTCCAAACGTCTGAGTGGGATCGAAACCGCTTTATTCACTACCAGACTCGCGCACTCTACCACTGAGTTTATCACATTTATTGAGTGTGACACCAGGATGGGCGAAGGAAAATGCCCTCATCGGGCCTTGGCACCACAAAAACATAAAGCAAAGAGAAACAAGAGATGTGAAGGGATGATAAGAGTTGTGTAGCGAATAGGCAAGAAACGCGCCAATAAGCACAGCAAAGGCAGTAGGACTGATGACGTCAGCAACAACTAATGTACTCTTTGACTAATGGATGTTCGTGACTCGTCTCGAATAACTTTCCCGAAAATCAATGAACGAAATTCTAACGTTATTTATCATTGAATTCCAATGTGAGGTCGTTGTGCCAGAAGTACGAAGCGGAAATAAAAAGGCGAAATATAAAGAAAAACAAAAGAAAGATGGGAAAGCTGTATACTAAAATTAAAAGGAAGAAGAAGAAGAAGAAGAAGAAGAAGAAGAAGAAGAAGAAGAAGAAGAAGAAGAAGAAGAAGAAGAAGAAGAAGAAGAAATGAAAGTAAAAGAGGAGGAGTGTTTTGAAGACCGTATATATATTTCCTACTCGCACGGTACCCCAGCTCCAACGTGCCTGTGTCCACCCCCATGCGAATGGGGATTCATAGTGCCATAATCAACAACAACAATAAGTACCACAATAGTATTTTCCTATTAATACGCATTTAACGCATGCACGCACACTATAAAAAACACACACACACAAACACATGAGTGGTCAGAAAAGTGGCTAATGAAATTCAATACTTCAAAATGTAAGGTAATGAGAATGGGTACAAGTGCAAGAAGGCCCAAGCTTGACTACTCGGTGGCTGGAGTACAACTTCAAGAAACAGAAAATGAGAGAGATCTAGGAGTAAACATACTGGCAGATTTGTCTCCAGAAATACATATAAATGGCATAGTAAGGGCAGCATATGCATTCTTATCAAATGTAAGGGTAGCCTTCAGGCACATGAACAAGGAAATGTTCAGAAATATTTATGTAACCTATGAGAGGCCAAAACTCGAATATGCAGCCCCCTTTTGGAATCCACACTTGAAAAAGCACATAGCTAAGCTTGAAAAAGTTCAAAGACATGCCACGAAACTGGTGCCATAAATACGCAATCTTAGTTATGATGAGAGGCTGAGGGAATTAGACTTACCATCACTCGAAGCTAAAAGATTGAGGGGAGATATGGTGACAGTCTTTAAATTCCTTCATGGTTATGATAGAGTGGATAGGGATCGATATTTTGATATGGCTGGCTCTAGAACTAGAGGCCATAGTTTGAATCTTCGTAAGAAAATTTCTTTGCAGGATGTAAGGAAATACTTTTTCAGTGTAAGAGTAGTTGATAATTGGAATTGGCTAAGCGAGGAGGTAGTTAATGCTATCTCAATCCATAGTTTTAAGGACAGGTATGATAAGTATAAAATGGAACCGATGAGGAGACGGGAAGATACGAGCTTTGGGCTCTTTCCCGTAAACACAATTAGGTAATCACACACACACACACACACACACACACACACACACACACACACACACACACACACACACACACACACACACACACACACACACACACACACAGAACGAAGGGCAGACATAAAAGTTCCACAGCGACTTATCGACAAAAATCATTAAAAATATCTTTGCTTCAAGCATTCATTATTCACAGAGGTATATCCTTGAAAGTCAATCTAAAATTTATATTAATATTCAAGGACTGTCTAAATTATACGAAAGCATGACCACAGCTGTAAAGAAATAGCAAACGTACTGTTTGTGCATAGTTTTTATAACATAATAACTACATAATATCCGGTTTTACGTCACGGACTCCCTTTTTTACCAAGGGCTATGACGGTTGCCTTCTTGCGAAGGACTTGTTTTGGCATATGTAAACGTTACCTGAGTGCATGCCCTTGCTAACCTCAGACCGTGGCGGGGCGCGAACCCTCGACCTAACACCTCAAAATCGCGGACGCTACCGCTTGAGCTACGGTGAAAAATAATAATACGAAATATTATAAAAGATAATCCATAGAGAAGCGAAAGAGGTTTTTGTGCTCAATAGGTATCTCTCCTTAACCGATAATCCGTAGTTGCATTTTATATATATATATATTTTTTTTAATTTTAAATATTAATCTCTCTGGCTATTCACATTAAAATACTTGAGTGAAACCTTAAGTATTTTACATTTTTATGTAAATACAAGGAGCTACCACATAAGAAATAGGTAAGGAGTTGCAGCGTAGAATTATGTGACGAATGAATAGGTTATGTTTGAGAACACATATAATTTTCGGATCTCAATTGTTTTCACACTGACCTTTCGGTGTGAAAACAATTTGGTTCCTCTATAATCAGAATAAAAAAAACAATGATGCAAACTGATTCTATTTGACCGAAAAACAACGTTGCAAATTTACTCTCTTTGACCGAAAAACAATGTTGCAAGTTGACTCTATTTAACCGAGAAGCGACGATGTAAATTGACTCTATCTGACCGAAAAACAACTATGCAAACTGACTCGATCAGACCGAAAAACACCGATGCAAAGTAACTCTATTTGACCGAAAAACAACGATGCAAACTGACTCTATCTGACCGAAAAACAACGATGCAAACTGACTAGCTGACAGAAAAACAACGATGCAAATTGACTCTATTTGACCGAAAAACAACGATAAAAATTGACTCTATTTGACCGAAAAACAACGATGCAAATTGACTATTTGACCGAAAAACAACGATGCAAACTGACCCTATCTGACCGAAAAACAACGATGCAAATTGACTAGCTGACAGAAAAACAACGATGCAAACTGACTTTATCTGACCGAAAAACAACGATGCAAACTGACTCTATTTGAACGAAAAACAACGATGCAAATTGACTCTATTTGACCGAAAAACAACGATGCAAACTGACTCTATCTGACCGAAAAACAACGATGCAAATTGACTAGCTGACAGAAAAACAACGATGCATATTGACTCTATTTGGCCGAAAAACAACGATACAAATTGACTCTTTTGACCGAAAAACAACGATGCAAATTGACTCTATTTGACCGAAAAACAACGATGCAAACTGACCCTATCTGACCAAAAAACAACGATGCAAATTGACTAGCTGACAGAAAAACAACGATGCAAATTGACTCTATTTGACCGAAAAACAACGATGCAAATTGACTCTATTTGAACGAAAAACAACGATGCAAATTGACTCTATTTGACCGAAAAACAACGATGCAAACTGACTCTATCTGACCGAAAAACAACGATGCAAATTGACTAGCTGACAGAAAAACAACGATGCAAATTGACTCTATTTGACCGAAAAACAACGATACAAATTGACTATTTGACCGAAAAACAACGATGCAAATTGACTCTATTTGACCGAAAAACAACGATGCAAACTGACCCTATCTGACCGAAAAACAACGATGCAAATTGACTAGCTGACAGAAGAACAACGATGCAAATTGACTTTATCTGACCGAAAAACAACGATGCAAATTGACTCTATTTGAACGAAAAACAACGATGCAAATTGACTCTATTTGACCGAAAAACAACGATGCAAACTGACTCTATCTGACCGAAAAACAACGATGCAAATTGACTCTATTTGACCGAAAAACAACGATGCAAACTGACCCTATCTGACCGAAAAACAATGATGCAAATTGACTAGCTGACAGAAAAACAACGATGCAAATTGACTTTATCTGACCTTAAAACAACGATGCAAATTGACTCTATTTGAACGAAAAACAACGATGCAAATTGACTCTATCTGACCGAAAAACAACGATGCAAACTGACTCTATCTGACCGAAAAACAACGATGCAAATTGACTAGCTGACAGAAAAACAACGATGCAAATTGACTCTATTTGACCGAAAAACAACGATACAAATTGACTCTATTTGACCGAAAAACGATGCAAATTGACTCTATTTGACCGAAAAACAACGATGCAAACTGACCCTATCTGACCGAAAAACAACGATGCAAATTGACTCTATTTGAACGAAAAACAACAACGCAAATTGACTCTATTTGACCGAAAAACAACGATGCAAACTGACTATATCTGACTGAAAAATAACGATGCAAATTGACTAGCTGACAGAAAAACTACGATGCAAATTGACTTTATCTGACCATAAAACAACGATGCAAATTGACTCTATTTGAACGAAAAACAACAATGCAAATTGACTCTATTTGACCGAAAAACAACGATACAAATTGACTCTATTTGACCGAAAAACAACGATACAAATTGACTCCATTTGACCGAAAAACAACGATGCAAATTGACTATTTGACCGAAAAACAACGATGCAAACTGACCCTATCTGACCGAAAAACAACGATGCAAATTGACTAGCTGACAGAAAAACAACGATGCAAATTGACTTTATCTGACCGAAAAACAACGATGCAAACTGACTCTATTTGAACGAAAAACAACGATGCAAATTGACTCTATTTGACCGAAAAACAACGATGCAAACTGACTCTATCTGACCGAAAAACAACGATGCAAATTGACTAGCTGACAGAAAAACAACGATGCATATTGACTCTATTTGGCCGAAAAACAACGATACAAATTGACTCTATTTGACCGAAAAACAACGATGCAAATTGACTCTATTTGACCGAAAAACAACGATGCAAACTGACCCTATCTGACCGAAAAACAACGATGCAAATTGACTAGCTGACAGAAAAACAACGATGCAAATTGACTTTATCTGACCGAAAAACAACGATGCAAATTGACTCTATTTGAACGAAAAACAACGATGCAAATTGACTCTATTCGACCGAAAAACAACGATGCAAACTGACTATATCTGACCGAAAAACAACGATGCAAATTGACTAGCTGACAGAAAAACAACGATGCAAATTGACTCTATTTGACCGAAAAACAACGATACAAATTGACTATTTGACCGAAAAACAACGATGCAAATTGACTCTATTTGACCTTAAAACAACGATGCAAACTGACCCTATCTGACCGAAAAACAACGATGCAAATTGACTAGCTGACAGAAGAACAACGATGCAAATTGACTTTATCTGACCGAAAAACAACGATGCAAATTGACTCTATTTGAACGAAAAACAACGATGCAAATTGACTCTATTTGACCGAAAAACAACGATGCAAACTGACTCTATCTGACCGAAAAACAACGATGCAAATTGACTCTATTTGACCGAAAAACAACGATGCAAACTGACCCTATCTGACCGAAAAACAACGATGCAAATTGACTAGCTGACAGAAAAACAACGATGCAAATTGACTTTATCTGACCTTAAAACAACGATGCAAATTGACTCTATTTGAACGAAAAACAACGATGCAAATTGACTCTATCTGACCGAAAAACAACGATGCAAACTGACTCTATCTGACCGAAAAACAACGATGCAAATTGACTAGCTGACAGAAAAACAACGATGCAAATTGACTCTATTTGACCGAAAAACAACGATACAAATTGACTCTATTTGACCGAAAAACGATGCAAATTGACTCTATTTGACCGAAAAACAACGATGCAAAGTGACCCTATCTGACCGAAAAACAACGATGCAAATTGACTCTATTTGAACGAAAAACAACAACGCAAATTGACTCTATTTGACCGAAAAACAACGATGCAAACTGACTCTATCTGACCGAAAAATAACGATGCAAATTGACTAGCTGACAGAAAAACTACGATGCAAATTGACTTTATCTGACCATAAAACAACGATGCAAATTGACTCTATTTGAACGAAAAACAATAATGCAAATTGACTCTATTTGACCGAAAAACAACGATACAAATTGACTCTATTTGACCGAAAAACGACGATGCAAATTGACTCTATTTGATCGAAAAACAACGATGCAAACTGACTCTATCTGACCGAAACACAACGATGCAAATTGACTAGCTGACAGAAAAACAACGATGCAAATTGACTTTATGTGACCGAAAAACAACGATGCAAATTGACTCTATTTGAACGAAAAACAACGATGCAAATTGACTCTATTTGACCGAAAAACAACCATGCAAACTGACTCTATCTGACCGAAAAACAACGATGCAAATTGACTAGCTGACAGAAAAACAACGATGCAAATTGACTCTATTTGACCGAAAAACAACGATACAAATTGACTCTATTTGACCGAAAAACAACGATGCAAATTGACTCTATTTGACCGAAAAACAACGATGCAAACTGACTCTATCTGACCGAAAAACAACGATGCAAATTGACTAGCTGACAGAAGAACAACGATGCAAATTGACTTTATCTGACCGAAAAACAACGATGCAAATTGACTCTATTTGAACGAAAAACAACGATGCAAATTGACTCTATTTGACCGAAAAACAACGATGCAAACTGACCCTATCTGACCGAAAAACAACGATGCAAATTGACTAGCTGACAGAAAAACAACGATGCAAATTGACTCTATCTGACCGAAAAACAACGATGCAAATTGACTCTATTTGACCGAAAAACGACGATGCAAATTGACTCTATTTAATCGAAAAACAACGATGCAAACTGACTCTATCTGACCGAAAAACAACGATGCAAATTGACTAGCTGACAGAAAAACAACGATGCAAATTGACTCTATTTGACCGAAAAACAACGATGCAAATTGAATCTATTTGACCGAAAAACATGTGTATAAAAATATGACTCTATTTGACCAAAAAAAAAGAAAGGTAAAAATACAATATTCTGGAGAGAGGAGAAGAGAGAAAAAGATTTTTGTTCTTTATTGGGTCAAGCTTTCACGATTTACAGACGTGATCTGGGTTAAATGAATCGAAGAGTATTGCATGGCGCCGCATTTATTTGTATTGGCACACTTTTGTAGACTAAATCTACGAGCTCCTTCTTAGCTAATGCTATATATATATATATATACATATATATATATATATATATATATATATATATATATATATATATATATATATATATATATATATATATATATATATATATATATATATATATATATATATATATATATATATATATATATATATATATATATATATATATATATAATTTTTTTTGTGACACCGGGACAGGCAGAAACTGCCCTCATCAATAATGGCCCGGGCACGAGAAAATACCAAGACGAAGGAAAAGAATAAAGTTAAGGACAAGGCAGAGATGAGGTAATGTCAAACAAAGGAAAACGACAGATAGAAAAAAACAGTCAAAGTACAGAAGACCCAGAGATTATTGACGTTAAAACGAGTAATTCTTACATTTTCACCCATATGTCCGTGATTAAAACCATCACATGCACCCCATCCCAATAATAGGTACTTTGTAGTACCTCTAAATTATATTTTTTATATGAGAATCGACAGACGAATATTTGACCTCTAATAGAAAGCCAAAGAAATCTGAAGATAAGTCCTTTTTCGAAATTTTGCCCTTTTCAGCTGAATTAGGCCTACACTCAAATTTCATTATTTTGTTTTTCTTTTCTTTGGAGTTTATAAATGGAAATATCTGAAGATATTAGCCATAAGAGAATAATATTGTGCTGTGATAACTAATCACTCTTAAAATTCGCGAAAATGGCTTCTCGTACACATTTGCAGAATTCTCACGTTAGAATAAATAATGTACAAGGTACTGTAAATGTCACAGTCATGATGATATTTTCTTTTATTTTTGAGGGGTCAAGGTTGGCACTCATTTAGTGTGATGCCATTGTCTGGTAGGCACTTAGTGGCTTATGTGAAGAAATAATAACATATATTAAGAGATGAATATATATAAAACTTGCTTTTTAATATAATTTTCAGAGCTATTGTAGGTTAGTAAGGGCATACACTCAAGGTAACGATTACATATACCAAAACAAGTCCTTCGCAAGAAGGCAACCGTCCTTCCCCCTTAGTAGAAAAGGGAGTTTGTGACGTAAAACCGTGTGTGCTTTCAGAGCTATTGTACCTTCTCATCTGACTTGGCAAACGAAGGCTTTTAAAACATATAAGGCCGTTTTAATGAATATTTCCAAAATTAATCATTTAATAAAGAAGATGAATAATAATAATAATAATAATAATAATAATAATAATAATAATAATAATAATAATAATAATAAGAAGAAGAAGAAGAAGAAAAAGAAGAAGAAGAAAGAAGACTTTGCGACGAGAATAAAATGAAGAAGAAGAAGAAGAAGAAGAAGAAGAAGACTTTGCGATGAGAAAAAATGCATACACGTGCACTCACTGAGGTTGTGTTTGTCTTGAAAAGCAGAGATTGTAGTTGGTCTACAAGTAACCTATTAGAAAAAAACTTGAACTGTCAAAATAAGTCCCCATCCGAATGGGGGTAGACACAGACATGCTGGAGCAGAGAGGGGGGGATTAAGGTTAGCTACCCTGTCAAACGCCCCGCGGTGGGATTGAACGAGTATTAGTTGTCTATTGAGTCGTGCCCACTATCATTGAGTTACCGCGGCCCCCATTAACATAGTAAACAAATGACGTAATAAAAGCAGAAATGCTGAACTTTTCAAGAAAGAAATAGATCAACAAATACTTAAATAATATGCAAAAAGGTCATTGAATAACCGAATGATTCGTTCAAAAATGGCGAAATATTCTGACATAAATTCCGATTTATTTCCGCTGTTTTATATTACTTTACAACTTTAACAGTATATTAATATTTTCTTTCCCTAAAACTATCTCTCTCTCTCTCGTACTCGACGGAGTACTACCCTAAAAGTAACAAAACTGACAGGGTAAGAACAAGTTCTCTAAAGCATTTTCTGAGGTTCCGTAAATCGCGTCATTAATAATCAGTCAACTGGAATATATATTTGAAATGAAAAGTCAAAAGATAGTCAAGAGAACAAAATTTTTCTCCAGATTCTTACCGCGTATGTGCAAATGATATACAAATAATAAACACGCATGGGAGGGCCTTGTCGATGTAATCCCTCACCTTTAGGGATACAAAAATTCAACAGATATTTCAGTTAATACCACAATGTGAAACACATTTTGCTTAGCTCGCAATTAGGTAAATTAAGTTAGGATAAGCATATGAGCAAGATAATCTCCCAAATGAAAAATGGATGAACCCTCTTGACCTGACAAGTTAGGTTAGATTTAGAGTAGAGTAGGATACGTTAGATTAGGTTTATGTATTAGAAGAGTGAATAAAGAATTTAACGGTAAATTGACGGAAAGAAAGGTCATATATTACTTGTAAACACTGGACCACTTAACTGTAGTCACCGTGGCTCAAGCGGTAGCGTCCGTGACTCTGAGGCGTCAGGTCGAGGGTTCGCGCCCCGTCACGGTCTGAGGTTAGCAAGGGCATGCACTCAGAGTAACGATTGTATCTGCCAGAACAAGTCCTTCGCAAGAAGACAACCATCTTAGTCCTTGGTTGAAAAAGGAGTCTGTGACGTAAAACGGTACAGTGAGAAATAATACCATAAAATACACAAGAAAAGTATTTAAATAATTCTACTTACTTCTGGAGAAGAATGAATACCTCAGAATGTAAACTTTAACGATGATATTTCTTTATCTGTAAAAATGATAAAAAAAATATTATTTGAAAACTCACCATTATTATTATTATTATTATTATTATTATTATTATTATTAGTAGTAGTAGTAGTAGTAGTAGTAAAATATATAATCATTATTGTTAATGTTGTTTTATTTTTCTTCTTCTTCTTCTTCTTCTTCTTCTTCTTATTATTATTATTATTATTATTATTATTATTATTATTATTATTATTATTATTACTATTATTATTATTATAATAATTATTATTATTATTATTATTATTATTATTATTATTATTATTATTATTATAATTATTATTATTATTATCATTAGTAGTAGTAGTAGTAGGAGTAGTAACATATCTAATCATTATTGTTATTGTTATGTTCTTCTTCTTCTAATTATTATTACTATTTCAGAGATGATGAGATGGACGGAACGGGCATTAAATCTCCGCTAAGATACGATCAGACCGAACAACAAATTCTCGCGAGCATAGAAAGAGACTTTACAGCGAACTAATTCTCATTTCTTCAATGAAATGCACAGTGTAAGGCGATGAAAAATATATTTATAGTGTCATTATTCTATGACAAAGTGTAAAAATGTGCATAGCAGCGGATATGAAAGAGAAGGGCCCGGATACTAACATGACAGGAGACAGAGGCAGTTGGAGCCGGTTCATTATAAACAGAGACCCCAAGACGGACTAACAAAGAAGAAGAAGAAGAAGAAGAAGAAGAAAATTGATATTAAGATAATCAGTTCTTTGCCTTTTTACAAGTAATTACATAATTAAATAATTAATTATTAAAATATCGAACTTGTTAAATATTGAATATAACTTTTAATTAAATACCTCATTATAAGGACCAGAAAAACTTATAGCAAATTCATTAGTTAAAAGTTGATTTCCTTTAACCAAAATAAGAGAGAATAAATTAAAACATTTAAAAATATTAAAAAATTCTATTAGTTTCAAAACTGATTTTCCAAAAATGAAAATACTGGTGGAAATATTAAAAAAAATAACAAAGAAGAAAAATAGTCGATATGGTGTGGTGGAAATATTATAATGGCTGTTAAGCTCAACACTGATTTTACCGAAAAGTAAAATAAATATATTTCGAAAAAAAATAGAAAATTTTAAAATACTTTTATAATAGCAGTGGAATAAGTAAAATCCGAAAAGCTGTTAAACTGAAAATTATTTAACTAAAATGCAAAATACTGTTGGAAAAATAATCTGGAAAATTAACGAAATATCAACTAAAATTTTGGTTGTTGAGGGAATCAAGTGTACGAAAAAATAAAAATACTATAGACAAAAAAATTAGAAAATGAGCGAAATTGTTTCAAAGTAATCATTGTAGACTGAATTAAGTGTACGAAAATTTACAAAATTCAATTCGAAAAAAATAGAAAAGAATCAAATCATCCTTCTACAATCAAGTGTACATAACTTTCATAAATGTAAAAAAAAAAAAAAAGTGTAACGAATTTTTCTCATTAATATTTAAGCCAAAAAAAAAAGTTATGGAGATTATCCTTACTCCCATAAAAACAAAAACATAATACTGATATAATGTGCAAATATGTTTTTTTTTTTTTTTACATATGATAAAAAATACATATACATACACTTAAGAACACGTGTTACCAAATAGTTGACAATAAGAATTATTTTTAATATAAAGTTTAAAAGATAATAATCATGAGGAGTGCCTTTGCTATTGTCTTTTTAAAGTGACTTAAATATCGGAAAAAATAAGTGAATATTATGTTAAGACAACCAATAATTTATTAATTCATTTTCACTCATCAAAATGAGAGATATTTATTATTATTATTTTATTAATTTATTGCGCCAAGGCGTCAGACATTACACGATCATATAAAAAATCAATAGCAACATAATGCTTCAAATGGATACACAACCAAGTATAGAATATAGTTTACAGGGAGGTGTACACACTGATAAAAACATTGCTACACACTAACACACAACCCACAGTATGGCAGCACAAAGTACATTATTTACAAAAGAAAACCTCAGAGAAGTACAGAACACACAAACGCATTACAAACAAAATCAAAACGGCATTATACAGCAACATACAAAGAAAATATATAATATAATATACAATACAATATTATTAATGGCAGAGAGAGAGAGAGAGAGAGAGAGAGAGAGAGAGAGAGAGAGAGAGAGAGAGAGAGAGAGAGAGAGAGAGAGAGAGAGTTAATAGTAAAATGTCAGTTCATGAATTATTTTTGAGAGAGAGAGAGAGAGAGAGAGAGAGAGAGAGAGAGAGAAGAGAGAGAGAGAGAGAGAGAGAGAGAGAGAGAGAGAGAGAGAGAGAGAGAGAGAGAGAGAGAGAGAGAGAGAGAGAGAGAGAGAGAGATTTAAAAAGGGTTCCTGGAGGATGCATAATAATAGGATATTTTCTATATGAATGAAATATCACCCCTAAATATTTACTGTAAACAAAATATTTTGAACAAAACTTGGATGTTTACTTGTTGATTTTTTTTACTGTATAAGTTGTGTCTTTTCATGTTATACTGTGCAAATGTACTGTATTTTGTGAAATAGTTACCAAAGAGCACCTAAACAGAAAAACAAAAACTGTTTGTGATGATTGCTGACTTGAAATAGTTAATCTCGTGATATACAACTTTTTAATAAATGTTCACCTTAAGGAAGAAACAAGAATTTCTCTTAAGAGGAGCTTCGTTTATTACTACCAGGGAATATCTTAATCTTCTGCTACACAAGCCATAAAAGTGCATATCTGAGAAACAACAAGTACACTTCTATTTTAGTGGTTTCATGTGTCAAAAGTGGTTCCCATTTGATTGGGGGTGGACACCAACATGTTGGAGTAGGAGGATTAAGGAAGGATGCAGTTTTTCACATCCGATGGCATGATAAAGTCGCGTCAATCAGGTAAGTCATCTTACCACTCGCGTGCTCTACCACTGTGCTAACGTGCCTCCCAGAAACGACATTTTTTTCTTTAATCTATTTATTTTTTTAAGTTTATGAGTTACTATTAGTCCCCATTTCGGGATGGACAGAGACGGATGGAGCTGGGGGATTAAGACTGGATGCTCTCCCTATTACCCCGCCATGTGTTCGAACATGGGTCTGCCACCTCCTGAGTCAAGCATTCTACCACTACCCTACTGCAGTCCCATAAAGCAACATGTTGAATAATAATTTTGAATAAAGTTGTATTATGATATGCACTTCCAATACCATATTTTTTATGCTATCAACGTATATGTTTAGTGGAATATTTAGCAAATGTTAATCTCTGTCTTTAATTTGAAAAAATATGAGAACACATATCAACATTACTTTCTAAGATTACGAAAAGCATAAATATATATGTAAGCCTGGTCCCCAGTTACTTTTCCTATTTACAAAATATTTTACTAATATCACTTTTCACCATACAATGTACTTTCTACCGGAATATACTGTATCAGCTGCTCTAGAAAATTCATACATACATATACAATGGCTGTAATCCAACTTGTAAGGGGGTGGCCCAGTCAGAGCATACACATTCACTATAAGCTAATATACTAATAGCATTCCTCTTAGTTCCTTGGGAATAAAGAAATATAAAGCTGCCACATTTCCCCCCCAACAACCTGGTTGGATCATCCACAGAGTAAGTGAGCAAGGATCTTCTGCCGAGGAGACCTATAGCTGCAGCTGGTTTACCTCCTCCCAAGAAAAACTGTAAATGTCTATGCAAAGAAAAGCCTTACGGATTCAACATTCACATTTTAGTATGTTATAAAATCGTACAGATTTTTATATTTTTAGCATTAAAACGTGTCTTATAAACTCCAAATGGCAAGATCCGACCTCATCTCCCACCACTGAACTTACAAGTGGTAAACTATATTTTTGAAATTATTGGCATGTTTTAACAACTTCCAAAAAAAAAAAATACTGCTCTACAATGTGAAATATATACACTTTAGCATTGCTTCAAGTTATGTGGTAATATGTACAGTACAGTATACCAATTTTTTCACATAAAAAAATTGAAATACAAAAGTCAATGCTTAGCATAGGGTCTCTTCAAATGAGTTACTCATTTACTGAATATGTCTCTTCAAATGAGTTACTCATTTATTGAATATGTCTCTTCAAATGATTTACTCATTTATGGAATATAACAAAAGTTTGAGCATCTCTTACAAGGAAATGTTCGTGTATTGAACATGACCCTGTCTTAACGATCCCTTTGGTTAGGTTGACCAGTCATGATTATACTTCTCGTTTCCACTTATAATTGGAGAAGATATTGTGAAAATTGTGCATTATTGTAATTCTCGTGTTTTTGACCATGTCAATAGTTATGATACTATTAAACGCAGAGAGAAGATAAGGGATACTTTTTAAAGCAAGAGATACTTTACTAGGCACAGCACACAACAATGCAAGGACGCTGATAATACTTAAATAAAGTATCATATATGTATACCATTATTTTTCAAAGAACATTTGGTATTGAAAATGAGATCATCATTAAAATAAAGTAGTGGATAACAAAATGAATCCATCCAGAGGTATATTTGATTAGAAAACTTCAAACATATTTATGCAATGGTTTCACGTATGATGCCAATGGGTTCCCCAACTCCAACCCCTCATTCAAAACCAAGATATGCTTAAGACCCTTATATAAGAGTGCCTATGTACGTACACATACAATGGAAGCAATCCCCCTTGTAAGGAGGTGGCTGAGCCAAAGCACACATTCACTATAAGCTAAAATATTAGTCAATACAATTTAAATTCTATGCAAAACAATACAGTAGGTGTTATAATGTATCTTTTAGGGTAAATAATAAAAATAAATGCATTCTGACTGTATATGTTCAAAACTGTACTATTTATAACAGCATAAGACGTGGGCCCAGTGTAATGAATTGGAAAATGTTACATTACGGATTTAGTTTTTTCACTGTTGAAAAATTTACTTTAATTTTAATAAAAATATTGCAAAAGTGGTTGCAACCTTAATTTAATGAAGGGGCTAGCCCAGTTAAAATTGAAGGAGGAGAGAATTTTTATTTCTGAGCTCACCGTGAGCTGAAACATAGACCTCGCAGCCCGTAAAGTCTGTAAATCGAATCACCAATGTGAATGTTTGGCAGGAACTATTAAGCCCTTATCACAAAGTCACTGTTTTCTAGCTAAGTTTTTTGAGATGTAATTTTAAGATTTTTAGAATATTTTTTACTCAAACGAAAATATCTTACTTTTTGTGTGCAACTGAAGAATAAAATTATACATAATCACATATATGTACTGCATAAGTCTTGGTATACAAACAATGTTCTGTTGTAGAAATCAACATCTTGAAAAAAACTGTGTCACAAGTAAACTGTGCCCATTTGATAGATTCTTTAGTTCCGTCTCTTTTAAGAAAGTAACACGATAATTGGATAGGCTAGGCATTCTTTGGAGAGAAAGGCTCTTGATGGGATGCATGGAGACAAACAGAAATATGAAATGATAAAATGCAATTGTAACTGAAAACAAGATTACCTCTAAATGAAAGATATGCCCTTCTAGCTCCCTTTGTTAGATATTAATGTTACCTTAACATAAGAACTTATACACTTATTAATTTTCAATCAAGACTTTCTTGGTACTGTAATTTCCCCTAGGATGTGGGGCAGGAATACCTCCGTGTTACCCTACATGTCATAAAAGTCGACTAAATGGGGCAGAGCGATTTAGCGAGGGGACTGGAAATCCCATCTTTAATATTTTCCTTCTGCATATTCACAGTTTTACTTTGGTTTGGCCACCCCCTTATAAGGGGGATTATGGCTCTTGTATATATACAGGTAGATAATATATAATAATGAAGCTCTTCAATGCACACACAAAAATAATCTTTTTTATAATGGCTTATTCATGGGAGTTTTTTTACTTGATAAAAATAGTATGCCATTAAAAATCTACTTGCCAATGGCCGCTCTCTCCTTGTCTGTGGGTGTGTACCCTCGAACATTGTAAGAAGCAAAATGAGATTCCAAAGTAAGATATGTGTACTAATTAATAATATATCAATGGTATAATCTTTAATGAAAATTAGTGATACAATATTTGCAAATATTATTGTGCTAATAATACGACTGAGATGTCTAGCAGCTGAAAGTTTTATTGTTGTTGATGTTCTTGTTCCCTGAGCTGTCTGAACGAACAGCCCTGAGTCCCAGGGGAAGGTCTCTGTCGGTCCCAGGCTTTCCCATAGAGCTCTCAGGGAGTGTATGTTGTGTTGTTGGCTTATGTGGTTGTGTGGGGTGCAATATTCCAAAATATGTTTGAGTGTATGAGTGTTATGGAAATACTGCTTTACAAATACTGTACATTACAAATACTTTGGTTAAATTACTAAAGAGTACATTCTAATTTAAAAGTTCTTATACCTATTCTTTCCTATGGAAATATTTAATTTTAATGTAATGTCTATCTAGTGGTTCAGTCAATAAGGTATGTAACTTTCATCCCATATATAATGCAAGTAACTCCTGTATTTTTATGTATGCTAAACGTAAAGTTAATAATAATAATCATAATTATAATAAAGTTTAATGTTTTTGTGCATGTCAATATCCTTTGAAGATGAAAGGCGATGACCTTATTAACATGAAAAAATAAAACTGGAGATAGCCACAGACAGGTTGGAGCACAGGGAATAAGACTGGATGCCCTTCCTAACATCCCATGGTGGGCTCGAACCCATGTCAATGGCCTCCTGACTTGTACTTGCTACCAGTGAGCTACCCTGACCCCCAGAATAGTGTCAGTGCACCTCATAAATATTGACACTTAGTATCAGAGAGCTATCTTGGGGCCGCAGTAGTGTAGTGGCAGAGTACATGAGTTGGGAAGCAACATGACACTTTAATCTCACTGTGGGGCATAAGGAAGGGCATCCAACCTTAATCCCCCAGCTTCAACATGTCTGCATCCACCCCCATTCGAATGAGGACTGAAACATAACACAGTATAGTACATAGAGCTATTTCCTCTGATTAATGTAGAAATAAAAAAACATACCTTTAGTATCACTTTAGCTTATGTAATATTTTGGTGGGGAAGCTAGAAGCCTGTGAATTACAGTACAGTTGTCCCTCATCTTACGTGGTTTTAAATAGTGTACTTTTGAAAAACCACATTTTGAAAATATTAGAAAAAGAATTCATAAAACTGCACCCTCCAAAAAATACATTATAAAAACTACTGTACTGTTTTTACATAAATTACAACTTTATTTAGCAAGGTGTAATTAAAGTACAGTAATCTAGGCATAATTCAGAATATAAAAGAGGTTGGGAATAGATTACATACTAAGCATAAACACATTTATATATGGGTGTTGACTATAAGCGATTTTTAACTGACATGGTAAATGGTGGAATTGATTAACAGTGCTAGTTAAGGAACAACTGTATTACATTACAAAACCAATATTGTTAGCAGAGTATAATAGATACTGGAAAAATATGCAGCCCTGCCCCTACAGGATTCACCATGGACGTACAATATTGTTGAAAAGAGAAACGAAACATTAATATGAGTAGACAAAAAATTGAATACAGCAATATACAGTAGGGGGTCCTCGACTTGAGTCAGAATTCAGTTCCTGAAACGTGATATAACCCAAATTTCAGTGTAAGTCGGAACACGCCTAAAGAAGCACCTATGCTAATGCATTGGTAAAGATTCTCCCTTTTCCATGCATTTTATTATCCCTAATTTCACTTCCATGGTGACGGCTTTCCTTTTCTTCGAAGTACTGACATCGGAAAAATCAGCTTTATGCTTGGGATATAACCGGTAATATATGCTAAAAATTATAAAAAATGAAGCAAAATAATTTATGAGAGATACGTTGCAACCACGATACATCGTAAGTCAAGGACGTCGTAAATGGAGGAACTCCTATACAGAAATAATTGGAATAGGTCAATAATGATTGTGGTTGACTTGAACACTGGCTTGTCACTTTCCAAGTCAAGTGTTCTAATCACTGTGCTTAGCACATAGCTAAGCTTGAAAAAGTTCAAAGACATGCCACGAAACTGGTGCCAGAAATACGCAATCTCGGTTATGATGAGAGGCTGAGGGAATTAGACTTACCATCACTCGAAGCTAGAAATGTGAGGGGGGATATGGTGACAGTCTTTAAATTCCTTCATGGTTATGATAGAGTGGATAGGGATCGATATTTTGATATGGCTGGCTCTAGAACTAGAGGTCATAGTTTGAAGCTTGGTAAGAAAACTTCTTTGCAGGATGTAAGGAAATACTTTTTCATTGTAAGAGTAGTTGATAATTGGAATTGGCTAAGCGAGGAGGTAGTTAATGCTATCTCAATCCATAGTTTTAAGGACAGGTATGATAAGTATCACTAGGTATAAAATGGAAGCGATCAGGAGACGGGAAGATACGAGCTTTGGGCTCTTTCCCGTAAACACAATTAGGTAATCACAGTTTTATCAGCCTCTACAGTACAGTACTATATATTACCATTAAAAGGTTTATGGAAACGAGCGTAGACATAGTATCACTAAAATTTATTTCCTATACACCACAACAACAAAATATAAATATAACAATTCATCAATTCCATTACAAATACCCACAGCCTTATTTTACTTACAATGATAGTTACTGCTAATATTCAGTAACTTACAATGACTTCAGTACAGTACTTTAACATGTCGTGTATTAAATCACACTGCACAAGTAACACATACTTATTTCCTTTTACTGTTAACCTTGTATAAAATTGTAGATGATAATTATCAAAACTATAAAACTATGAAAATGTAAAACTTATTTAGATTTACAAATAAATATCATAACATTTATCTTTCTTACGGTATAAATACAGACAGAATTTTGGGTAATCAAGGTAAGAAATTACTGGAGTTGTTCAATGCTATCAAATTACAAATTCGACTTTTAAATGGTAAAGTTATAGCAAATTTCAAATGAGCTTCAGCTCTCAGGCTGACTATATAGTTTACAGAATGTGAAACTACAAATATTAGTATATTCTTGTACATAAAAGAATTGCATCCAGCCACGGTCTGAGGTTAGCAAGGGCATGCACTCAGGGTAACAATTACATTTGCCAAAACAAGTCCTTCGCAAGAAGGCAACCGTCGTAGCCCTTGGTTGAAAAGGGAGTCCGTGACGTAAAACTGACTTTTTCTTGTACATAAAAGAAGTTTGCAATATTATTCTTAACACTGAAAAAGTCACAGAAAATTTATCACAAAAGCCAGACATCTATGATATACGAACACTGCTATTGGAGAGGAGCTAAGAGGTGTGCATGAGGTATATTAAAATCTGGTGAATGTATCTTTGACTCGGCCATTCCCCTTACAAGAGGGATCGCAGCCATTTGCATGTATTATGTATTGTTACTGGAGAACAGATAAGCAATCTGGAGTCACTAACAATATATCATGATGGGGCCCTGGTAGCTCAGTGGTAGAGCTCGCAAGCTGGGAAGTGACGGATGTGGGTTCAAACCCACCGTAGGGTGTTAGGAGATGATCAAGTCTTAATCCCCCAGCTTCAACAAGTCTGCATCCACCATCAATCAAATGGGGACTAATTGTGATACATAAATGGCAAGTGAAATTGTCATAAAGATAGATGATAATGAAGAAAACAATAAAATACTGTACTGTACTCTAAAGAAATGTGATATACATAAGATTGTAAATGCACAGTTTCATGCATCCCATATAATGAGGTTGGACACAGACATGTTGGAGGTAGGGGATTAAAGTTGGATGTACTTCCTAATGCCCTGTAGTGGATCAAACTTGCAGTAACTGCTCCCGAATCACGCACTCTGTCAATGAGCTACCAAGGTCCTCCTATAGGAGTGACCATACAGTGGTCCAATTCAGGAATATGCCATGCTAGATAATAAGACGTATATTAATATTACAGAGCCAGTAATTGATATGTTATTGTTGTTTGCTATTCTATGAGTCACTATTCATCCTCATTCAAATGGGGTATATACAGACAGGTTAGAGCTGAAGTATTAAGGTGAATGGGTCTAATGAATAATAATATAGAGTTCTTTCATAGGAACAAAAGTGGCAAACCTACAAATAAAAAAATTACACCAACCATATGTACAAAACAAGACAATATGAAACTTGAAGTGGAAAAAAGACAGCAATACTTTTATCCCCTTTGGGAGGGGCAAAAATACCTCCTCCATGATCCTATGTGTTATGGAATTTGACTAAATGGGGCGGCATGAGGTGACTGAGAATACCCTCCTTTGTATTTCCAACCCACATAGCATAATATTTTGCTTTGACTCAGCCACCCCCCTTACAAGGGGTATTATGGCTTTTGTATAAAGATGCATTGTTAATATCTTTGAACAGTATTTACATTTACAGAATATTGTTGTTCTTTGATGTTTTATGTATCAATGTTCATCCCCATTTGAATGGGAGTGGACACAGACTGGAAGGAGCTGGGGAATTTGGGAATAAATAAAGTCCTATTCGACCAAATACTATCAGTTCAATAAGAATAATAGCAAATGAGCTTCAGATAAAAAAATCTCTGAAAGGCTAAAAATATAGAACTACTTATCCAAGCTCACCGCGGGGCATTAGAAAGGGCATCTAGCCTTAATTTCTCAGCCTCAACCTGTCTGTGTGCACCCCCATTTAAATGGGAAGTAATAGCTGCACAATTTGAGGACAGCAGAATAATAGCAACTATTGGCAATACTAATAGGTAGGCATGCTCATGGCAAGGGCAGCAGTAGCTTAGTAGCTGAACAAGTTGGGAAGCAACTAATGAGGGTTCAAGCCTACCGCGGGACATTAAGAAGGGTATCCAGTCTTATATCCCTCAGCTCCATCTTCTCTATGTCCACTCCCATTCAAAATGGCATCTAATTGTGACAAAGAGAATGGTACGTGTCAGATATATTCATGAAACATGAAAAGACTGCAGTTTAATGTGAAACTCTAATGAGCTATATATTGGTATACAGTGTATTGGTAAAAATTCCATTACTTCACTTGATTTCCTCTTAATACTCATGTACAGTACTGAGGATTGAGGTTGTGCACTGCTTAGAGTACTCAACTTGGGAAGTGACAAATCCCGGTTTGAGCCCAGAATAGGGCATTACGAAGGGCATCCAGACTTAATTCCCAAGCTCCAATATGTCCGTGTCCACCCTCATTTGAAAGGGGATTAACAGTGACATATGAAATGACAAACAACCCGTGTTTGACCATACAGCGGGCATTAGGAAGGACAACGAGCCTTAATTCCCCAGTTCCAAATTGTCTGTGTCCACCCCCATAATGAGAATTGCTAGCAACACATAAAACAACAAACAAAAACTTCACATAAATATCTGTTAAAGATATATACAGTATATTGAATAAATATATTAAAAATACAAACTAACAAAGGAACTTGGCAAATATGGTCACACACTCATGGTTTTGGCTCATGCATGGCAATACATAGCTATGCAAGATATTACGCAGTACTATTTCCAATTTACGCAGCAATGTATAGCTTAAACTCTACTCCTCCCCATTCATATTCACAGCAAAAATAAGTTATATAAGGCAATTAAGAAAGATAGAAAAAGAAGACATAAATTATTAAGGAATGGTTCCAAATACACACATTTACAGAGGTTAGCAATTAACTTCTTCCGATGCAATAACGAAATGTCTCGTTTCTGCCCTTCTGACATTCTTAGGCAAGGACGAAACATCTCGTAATGTAGTTACCATATAAAATTTGGGTTTGAACATGCATTCTTGTTCATTCCAGCTCTCTCTGAGCCTTCCTAAGGGAGAGACATGTAAATTTACGTTAATCACATGTCTGTCAACCCCACTTACAGCAACTCAGCCTTTCTTGTTACAGGTGAGATGCATCAAAAATTACATCTCTTGATTCTTCCTCACTTAATTCTTCTGGATTTGCAAAGATTTTTATAAAAAATTTGCCAGTGAAGAGGTGAGAATAATGAAATCATATATTTCAAATCATAACAGACTACCCAAAAGAGACCGCATAAAAGAGGTATCATGTAAAAGTTTCATAAAATTATCAATATTACAATACTGAGAGGCCAAGGAAAAGAAAAGATTAAGTCTGAAAACAAAATTTTATATTTGCGCAGAGCATCACCTTTCGGACTGTGCTCACTAAGCCCGATATTTCATCCTCCGCCTTAGCTTTTGCTGTCTCTTGTCCAAGACCTCCTCCTTTGACTCTTCTGGCGCCTCCTGGAAGATCCATGGTGCTATGAAGTTCGTCCAGGCCATTTGGAAGCCACGTAATGGTGCCTGAAAATCAAAATTATGCAACAGGACAAGATGTTACGGCTTGATATCTTACTTAGCTGTGCTTAAGTTATAGTCCTGCATAGTTTTCAGAATGATCTATATATCTGTACTGTATCCCCCTCTCTATCAATCAAGTGTGCAAGTTTGCATATTGTTTGAAAATCTTGAATTGTATGGTAATTAAAACAAGCTTGTAGCTCTAGAAAAGTTTTATATGCTATGGTCATTCAGCAAATTTCACGTTTAGCTAATAATTTGGTCTTTCAGCAAATTTTACAACTTTTTTCATTAAAGAATTGTTTGCTAATAATTTGGTCTCTCAGCTACTTTTCTTGGATTTTCCATTAGATAACTGCTTGCTAATTATTTGGTCTTTCAGCAAAAGTCACTACGTTTTTCATTAGTGAATTGTTTTTCAATAAGTTGGTCTTCAGGCAAATTCTTCTGCATATTCAATTACAGAATTGCTTGCATATAATTTGGTTTAAAAAAAAAAAAATTCTGCATTTTTCATTAGAGAATTGCTTGCTAATAATTTGGTCTTTCGGCAAATTTTACTACATTTTTCATTAAAAAAGTGTTTGCTAATAATTTAGTCTTTCTGGATATTTTTCTGCAATTTCCATTAGAGAATTGCTTGCCAATGATTTGGTCTACCAGCAAGTTTTATTAATTTTTTTTTTATTAGTGAATTGATTGGTAACAATTTATAATATATCAGAAAGAACAGAGACTTACAAACACAGACTTTATCCTGTCCTTTTTAGAATACACTTTGCAGAACAAGACTTATGAGAATAATAATATTCATGATGATGTACAACAAATATGAATGGCAAGCGAATAAATATCACTGACTAACCTTTGGAGAAAATGCAGTATTTCACAGATCACATAGGGTGTTAGACCACATATGTTTTTAATACCAGTGTAAATTACAAAACTCTTAGAAATTTTCTTAAAACTATAAAACTCTTTCAGAACACATATTTTTTGTATCAGTGTAAAGTATAAAACTCAGAAGTTTTTAGAACTCTTTCAGACCACATGCGTTTTTAATATCAGTGTAAATTACAAAACTCTCAGAAGTTTAAAAAAAAATATATGAAGCTTTCAAATTTGTTCAATAAGAAGGACGTAGGCCAAATCAAATTAATATATTATCCCAGTCTTCTCTGCTTTGCATCAAGTACAGATCTACATAAACTATATTGCAAATAAGCAATTGCAGGACACTTTATATATTGGTTTAGCATCTGAGAGGAATGTATAATTTACACATGGTTCTAAGATGGCACATTTCATATATCTCCTTTGAGGAATTGTATAGAGACAGCATCTCCCTTTGGGGTACCTATGTCCCCAAAGGAGAGGCGTTATCTATATAATTCTTCAAAGACGATATCTGGACATACTGTCTTCAAACCTTGCATAAATTATAATTTCTTCTCTGATGCTAAACTAATACAGCATTGTTATATGCAATCAGTGTGTGCAACAATTATTTACAATGCAAAATTTTGAAATTACAAATGCTCACTTATTTAGGCAAATGCCTTCAGTGCCATCTTTTGAACCAAAATCAGTTTCCAAGTAACAGAAAATACCTGGCTCATATTCACTGTGGCTTTGGGGGAAGAAATTAAGAAGAAAATTCATTCAACACCATCATTTCAGGACAAAATTTAATTTCCCAGTCATGTGTTCCGACTTAAGTCAGCTGTCAGGAACGGAACCCAAATGTAAAGTGGGGACCCCCTGTATATTCTAGGCAATGCGGAGTTTAAGACACTTAATGAATACTTTTACTTTTACAATGCTAACACATTAAGATAAATACTTTTACTTTTTACAGGTATTGTATTGAACACTATTAAGCTGAGTGCATTTTTTCCCCCAGGATCTCTTTCTATACCACGAAACATATATCAGGCAGCTGCTTCACATCCTTACAATGGTGTATTAAAAAATACAACAGGATTATCTATTACAAAACCTGTTTCTTTTCTTCCAAATCTTGACTTTAGGATTCACATCAGGCTCCTTTTCTTGTTCTTCAAACTCTCTCATCCTTGTTTAACTTGATACCTTAACAAATATTACGATATTCATTTATGCATTTTATCTGTGTTTACTATGATAGAACAAGAAACGAAGGTATATTAGCGTCTGGTTAATATGTGTGCTTTGACTTGGCCACCCTCCTTATAAGAATTATTGCAGCTATGATAGATGTACATATGTACATTTTATTTGTCATGGTTTAATTTTTCTGCAACATATTCAAGGCAGACTCCATTAGGAGAGTATCACCCGTTTTGCCAGTAAGTCTACAAATAAGGATCCAAGAAACTTTGTATATATAAATTTTACATATTTTTCCCAAAAAAATCTTACACAGTCAAAGTTGCATCAAACAGAAAACCGTACAATTGTCCCTCATTTCATGATGTTAACTGGTTCCACTACTTCCCAACTAAACCAGAAATCATCTATGTTCAAAACCTTTACATAAATGTCAGCATACATTGCATATAATCTATTTCCAATCTTCTGTATACTTTACAGTATACCTAGATCACTGCACAGTTACTCTACCAAATACATATCAACTTTTTGAAACAAAAGTACTGTAGTTGTTATAATGTATTTTATCTTGCGGAATTTTTTTTTTATATTTCCCAACCATGTTATTCAAAACCGCACTACATATAAAGGTGTAAGATGAGGGGCGTCTGTGCTGAACTTATTACTGAATGATGTTCTGGCAATATTTGAAGAATATGCAACATACAATCATCCAGTATAATAAATATTCTTATCAACTATTTAAGATGACTAAATAGGTAAGAGAAAGTACTACTTAAAACTACGTAGTGAAAAAAAATGCAACTTACCAAGAGCCAAATCAACCAGAAATAAGTAGAAATCGTTGAAAGCAACACAACACCTGATGTTAGAATAATGAGATCCTTTATGTGCCTGTGAAAAGAAAGCACAACTTTAAAACACGACATTACAAATTCATGAATAAGAAACTTTTTTTTTTTCACAGTATATTCTTTACAATTTTCAATTACATATGCATATATTTTTTTTAACAATATAAGTGTCACTATTAATCCACATAATGGGTTGGACACAAAAAGATGGAAGCTGGGGAATTATGGCTGAATGTCCTTCTTTATGCACAAGATGGGCTTGATCGCAGGTCTGTCACCTCCGGAGTAAAATATTCCAACTACTATTCTACCGCATTGCCATTAACTACACATACATATATTTATAGTATTACATCGAGATTTAAGATTTTGCTTTTCCTCGTTCTGAGAAAAACAGGAAACAAGCAACGTGGCCTTAAGTGGAAAAACATAACTGAGAAAGTAGTGTTTTATCCTACACTGACCATCCATCCATGCAGCTTCGTAAGGCGCTTTACAACAGTACAGATATACAAGAACACATTTAACAAAAACGATTAAGTTTCTCACAAAAACAAATATATGTTTAATATGACATAATGATCGACCAACAAACCCAGCCACTGAGGGGGGCAAGCCAGCCTCAACTTGGTGCCGGTCTCAAGCCCGGAAAAATGGGGAGGGTTGACGGCAACAATTATTAATAAAGATTAAATCCATTACACCAAATAAACTTTTACAGCTATCAAGAATTGGCAATTTACATTATATAAAATTATACAGCTATCAAGATAAGTTTCTTGTAGATGTATTACAAACAACAGCATAATAATAATTACTAACAATATAGGAACACATAATAATAAATTTGGTTCATACAGTACATGCATAATGTACTGCATTCGACTAAGAATAAATTTAAGTACATATATTTAATAGAAGTATACTACTGTTTGGGCATGTGCTGAGGAGGGATGAAGGGTATGTTGGAAGAAGGATGCTGAGGATGGAGGTGCCAGGCAGGAGAGGGAGAGGTATAACATTGAGGAGGACTTAAGGAGGATGCAGGGTATAGGGCGCTATGGAAATAACTAGTCCACTGAGGTGCAGAATGGGAGTACTGTACATGGAATAGCACTTTTGGTGCCACTCTTCTGGTGCTAAACTGTTTTGGCGTTGCCCTTTTGGCTAGGTTAGCTTAGTGCCAAAAAGGGTAAGGTCAAAACAGTTTAGCACCAATAGAGCATTGCCAAACAATACCCAAGCAACTGACATGACCCCTGACGGTAAAAGCCAAAAGATGAAATGGCGATACTTACTCGGCCAGTCCTCCTTCAATATTTAAATCACAACCTTCATCTAATACTGATCCATCTGCTGCTAGTTTTGGAGTAGCCATCATAGCCATAAATCGATAACAACCCGTAAAAACTAAGCCAGCAAACCCCAACAATACCTGTAATGAAACATATTGGAATACCATGAGCCGACTCTATCTCATTCTAGTATTATCTGCGACAGAATGATGATAATCGGTTTTACGTCATGGACTCCCTTTTCTACTATGGGTTAGGAGGGTGCGTCCTTGAAAAGGACTTTGGTTTTGGCAAGTGTGACTGCTACCCTTCACACCATGGCGGGTCATGAACCCTTGACCTGACGAATTAAAGTTGCGAGCATTACCACTATGCCATGGTGGCCACTTTATCTACAATACAATGATGGATGGAAATTAATTGTTGTAAAGCAGTCCCCTGTTCCCTTTGGGCAAAATTAAAACACTTATATATTAGAGCACTGAGGTTACATAAAATATAAAATTTTCAGAAACATACATAATTACTGTACTTCAATAAAAGCAACATTCTCTACTAACAAACCAACTGAAGAGCAATAATTACCAAGTCAAAAGTTGGAAACTCAACAAAAAGCAGCATTCCAATGCCAAAATAAATTCCAGCGGCACCAAGTATCATATTGCGGTAAAAATTTAAGGTGTCGGTATTTTCTTGCAGAATTTGCTTCTGGCCTTTTGTCGCCTGCTTTCCTTTGCTAGCCTGGAAAATAGATAAAATAAAATTGTAGCATAGAGCATACATGAATATACAGTGGCTGTAATTCTGCTTGCAAGAGGTGGCTGAGTCAAAGAACACATACCCTAGAACGTAACATCCTGTACCACGATCATGCCTCTTAGTTCCTTGGAGATAAAGTATAGGGGGTAGATAATGACAAGTAAACAAGTACAGGTCTACAGCAGATGCTATATTTAGTTTGATATGAGCGAGAGAGAGAGAGAGAGAGAGAGAGAGAGAGAGAGAGAGAGAGAGAGAGAGAGAGAGAGAGAGAGAGAGAGAGAGAGAGAGAGAGAGAGAGAGAGAGAGAGAGAGAGAGAGAAAAATGAATCATCAGTAATATTAGTAATTATTTGATATGAAAAAAGAGAGAGTCAATTTGGTCAATATTGTGAAAGCTTTTTATCAGTTAAGCATGTAAATGGCAGATGTGTGGTTGAAACAATATACTGGATAAAATTATGGACACCAAAATGCCATGATTAATATTTACTCTCACACCCCCTTAGAATGAATTCATGAACTTTGTCATATCAGGTAATGTTTGGTTAGATTACATAGCTTGGTTCAGATTTCATGGTCAATGAAAAACGATTTGATAATTCAAGTAGCATTTTTGGTTACTTAGGTAATTATGCAATGAGACATATTTTAATTTCACTCATTGAAGGAGTGAGAATAAAAATTGACAATGTAACATGCAGGACACAGAGTGAAATTTTTTATAACTTTTGTCATTCTTATTCCCCATTAAAAACAGTGGTTTAATATAAACAAGTTGAACCTGAGGAATTAAGCTGGATACCCTTTCTAGTGCTCGAGGTTGGCTCAAATACGGGTATATCACTTCCAGGGTCAAGCGCTCTAACCATTCCGCTAACCCGGTCACATTGTCACAGAGTAATAGTTTTACAGGTCACAATCTTCCCAAAGAGGGAGAATAACCACTCCAAGACTTTCCACTGATCCCCAGTTTTCCCATGTGCAAGCCATGTTACTGGTCCCTATCAAGAGTTACCAACATCACCACAGTAACCATAATCCATTTTACCAACATTACTGTCTAATGCAATTTCATAGTTTGCTTTATATTTGATTCCATGCCTTAAAAGGTATGCAATATGGCAGTATCCTTTCACCACATATACAGTATATATATATAAAAAAAAAAATTCTGTTTAATCTCATCTTAGTTTACTCTCGATGCTATATATTTAATCTAATTCATTCAAATAATACTAAAGAGGTTAGAGCGCTCGCCTCGAGAATTGACAAACCCACCCTGCAATCGTTCCCCAGCTCAAACCTGTTTGTGTCCACCCCATTCGAACAGGGATTAATACCGACACATAATGGGACCACGTAGCAGAGTCGTCAGCGTGCTCGACTCCGGAGTTGCCAGACACGTGACCGAGACCACCCTAGGAAGCTAGGATGGGCATTCAGTCTTGTACCTCCAATCACACTTTCTCATGAATCAACTGTCGGATTGATACCACTGACAGGCTGAAAAACCTTCAAGGGAGTGGAAACGAAACGAGTGAAACAAAAAACGGCAGAGAAACACTTATACATATCCATACCATCATTTTTAAACACCTAAAGAGGAATTTCTTCAGAAAAGACTTCAACCACCCACACTTTCAGCTGTCAACACTACAACTGACATCAAAATGTCAGCTTATGTGTTGCCTCCAACATTATGCTAGCTCAAGAATAATAATAAAGAAGCTAGCATACTATATATGACTAAAATTCGCAAGCCAATTAATGCTTGAATTATGTATACTTTATCTACATCAGAAAATGCCTGTTTTACTATATGGAAGATAATACATTTATTATATCGTGCTTTTATAATAGCCTCGCCAATAAAATAAAAAAGCTATTCATTTATTTATTTTGCTTTGAAATTAACTTTCTTTTAATTTATATATTTTCTATTAATAATTTATTTATTCGTTTATATATTTTTTCATTTGCATATTTGTTTATTTACTTAATTTTTTATTTTCACATTTTATGCTGAAAACACCTTCCTTCATGTATTTTATGTTGAGAACGCTTCCTTCCTTGAGTAAATGTAAACAAATCCACGAGATCTTTCATGGCCCCATAGACAGCTACTGGCTGTGCCTGTTGTGTCAAGAGAATATCAGTTATGGCCCCTGAAACCAAACAAACCAGTCCATCAAAGTCAAAGAAAAGAAAATTTGTTATTGAGTCTGTCATAAGGAAGGACAAGCTGCTGGCAGAGCCAGTTCTTGGTACGTATCGTAGGAGCATATTTATTTTATAAGTATTAAAAAAGTTAATTTTGCTTTACTTTTATGGATTGGAAGTTTCAAAGGAAAATACAGAGAGCTGGTGAACTGGCACTGTTATGTAACTCACTTTGCGAATACTTTATTAAAAATCGAACTTCCTGATAATCTTTCGGAAATTATGATCCATGATTAGGTAGATTTTGAGATAATTTGAAGGAAGTTGAGAAATATCATTGCTATTCTTCACGTTAAAAAAGAACACTCGTATTAAATTTATATTTATGGTATTTTATTACTGTTACACCCGTCTCATCCTCTAAAATTTTAATGCTGTGGAAGTAGGTGTCGTTATTTTACGATTTTTATAGGTTTTGAATGAATCAGACCTTCCAAATCGCCGTAAATGACCAGTTTTTAAGGTAGGTCAGGTTGTCTTTGATTAGATAGAAGAGAATAGGTTTCGTTAGGAATAATTTTTGACGGTTTTGAAGATCATCTTCGTTTAAAGCACATCAAAAACCATAAGTGAAATATAAATTCAACCTCCAAAAGGAGAATGGTGTAAATTACTTATATTATTCTTATTTTTAGCAAGATTTCTAAATGGCAGACCTTGTAAAGATGGAAATTTGAGAGGGCGTTTGTTCCAGAACAACACAAACAACTTGCGTTATCAGAATAACAGATTATTCGCAGTCGAGACTCCGCAGCTCACGTATATTGGTAAAAACTATGGAGTAGAAAACTCGGCACCCATTAAGGAATTATATTTTCTTGGCATTCTCGACAAAAAGACAGGTTTGTGTATTTATGAATATATTATGCATAGAGAGACTAAGTCTTAATGCTAAAACATGTTAAATGACCATGTGAAAGTTATTTATTTAAGTTTGTAACATATTACTGAAATTTATTGACTATATCGTGCTTAAGTTCCTGATATGTATTTCATGATATTCTAATGAATGTGGATAGAGCTTATTGTCTCTGCATATTACAGGCAAAATGAAACTTGTTGAAATGAGCTCCTACACTCTCTATCCAAATTTACCAACCTTCATAGAGAGCGAACCTGATTTGCCACTAGAAGAGACATACACAGAAAAGCAACGAAAAATCATCTCTGAGTTTGGAAGTAAAAAGGCCAATAAAGCTTATAGCCAGGCACAGATGGTTAAAGTAAGTTTTGCTAAATGCTTACTCTGTTACTGCAGTACATGTTGACTCCTATTATGACTTTTAGCATATGTATGTATTCTCTGGTTGTTGTGTAATATCCAGAATATAAGTTTCCTTTCCATTTAGTCACTACTTGAGATAAGAAAGTGCTCTTCTCTTTCTGCATAACCTCGGGGCTATTCATCCTTCTTTCATCACACAAATATACTACCTTTTACTCTCACTCAGGCCATACCATGCACATTCAGTAACATATTTGCAAGGGTTCTAGTTTGAATTATCTTACCAGTATTTCCTCATTCCTTGACTCTTTGCATGTGGAACATATGAAAGGGAAATTCCCTTAAGGACTATATTCTGAGTATGTTATATTATTTTTGAAGGTACACCATGACATGATAGGTTAGTTCTTCATCAAATTTTTCGGTTTCTCTTTTCAGTGGTTGCCACAGCAGATCAATGGTCTCTATATCATCTTATCATTTGTATCTTTCTCCATCACACCACACTCCCTCATGACCTTCTTCACCACATCCATATACCATCTCTCTGACCTATCTTTCCCCCCCTGGTCGGCACTACTATCCTCAGAACATACCCAAACCTTCTCATCCCTCTTCAACACATGCTCAAACCATCTCATCCCTCTTCTACACATGCTCAAATTATCTTATCCCTCCTTAGCTCATGCCTAAACCGTCTAGGTTATATATAATATGTATATTATTTTTCTCTCAGGTAGATCCTGAAGGCATGGCAGAAGCTATTCATCAAGCATCTACTTCTGTGGAAGTGACGGAAGATGATCTCAACCATTTAATAACAAATGAAGAATCTTATTTGGCTCTTTTGCCAGAATGTGACAGAAATGTATGCATCGTATAATGTTCTGTATGTATATACATGAGCCATTTTTCCCCTTGTAAGAGGAGTGGCTGAGTCAAGGCAAAATACTCTTGACTCTTTTGGAAGAGAAAATACATAGGAGGGGATTCTCAGTCCCCTCACACCTCCCCATTTAGTCGACTTATGACATGCAGGGAAACACAGAGAAAGTATTCTTACCGCCTCTGTTTAATGTTAGACAAGATTTACTCTTTGTCTTTTTTCATGTATGCGTTAAATGTTTTGTGGAGGATTTTAACTTTTTGGGGGGATTAGAAATTCACTATTTTAAGTGTCAGATTATGCATCATAATTGATATAACTCTTTCAGTAGTTAAGAAATATAAGTATCAGTGGTATTAAATTATATCACCACTCGCAGTCAAATGTATATTTTGCCTTAGAACTTATGAGATTTTGTACAGTTTGTTTCCTAAGTCTTTTTCTGGTTCACTACATGCTATCAGATCAAAAGCCCTCCTTGTTTCTGTAGAGCAGGCACAGTCTCATTAACTTTTGCGTGTTATATTTAATTATCCCCCTTTGTGTATTATATATTATCTTTATATGTTATCTTTTATCATTTCCCTCTGTGTGTTCTGTTTGATTATCTTCCTTTATATGTTGTAATTTATCATCTCCTTTTTTGTGTGTTATATTTTAGGCTTCAACCCCAGAGGAAGTATATAAACTGGAGTGGATTGCTCCCGATGACTTTTTGGCCCATTATGAAACTGTTGGAAGGCAACATTTGAAAAGTGAACTAAAGTTTGATGAAACGTAAGTAAAAAAAAATTAAATAAAACATAAGTTAAAAATCACCCAATTTTCGAAGAAACTTATTTAAAAAATGAACACTATTTCACTGAAATGTAAGTAACAATTTGACTGAACTTCAATGAAACAAAAGTAAAAAATAATTTTTTTTTTATGAAATGTAGGCAAAAATTAACTAAATTCTAATTAAAAAGTAAATAAACATTTAAATAAATTTCAGTGAAATGTAAGTAAAAAATATTGAACTAATTTACAATAAAATATAAGTAAAAAATAAAAGTAAAATTAACAAAATTTCTATTAAACATAAATAGAAAATTAACTAAATTTCAGTGAAACATAAGTGAAGAATGAACTACGGTAGCTTTCGAAGAAATCTATGTAATCGAAAATGTCTTTCAGCCTAATGACCGCTTGATTCATATTGAACCCGTAGGGCAAATATGAGGACTGTTTTGTATATTGTAATTTTGAATATAAATTGCAAATGATATTTCTTACAGATATTCAAGTTTGATGAAGGTGATCGCAGCCATCGCTAAGTTCGAACTGGATGACGAGAGCCAGATTCGTCAAGTGTGTCTTGCCCTTTACATCGAGGATTTGATTAGATTTTCACGCTTGAAGTCATGGGAGTTAAGAAAGGGCACTCCTGTCCTCCAAGACTGCCCCGAGCGTGTTAAATATTATATTTTCCATACGTATACGAGTGAAAGAGGAAAGTAAGATATTATTATTATTATTGTAGTTGTGTTTATTCTTCTCATTATTATTATTATAATAAGCCAGGTAACAAGACAAGTAGGAAAAAATTAAGGACTGTAAGTCAGATTGCTCCAGCAGTTGAAGCAGCTTTATGAGAAAAAGGAAAAAGCAAAGATAGAAAAAAAAAAAAGATATAAAATGATACAGCAAAGTATTTCAGTAAAGACACTCCCCAACTTACGAACGAATTAGGTTCCAGAAGTCTATTCGTAAGTAGAATTGTTGGCAAGTTGTGTTCAGTTAAAAATAAGTACTGTGCAGTACATACGTATGCAGCACTGTACAGTACTTGGGCTAAAGACACTTAGCTACTACATAAAGCATAAAGTATATAGTATTAATTAATTTTTAGACAGTAATAATGATAATGTATTAATACAGTACAGTACAGTGATACGTTCATTAATGCATCTGTGAATGTTCGTAACTCAGTTGGTCGTAAGTAGGGGAGCTTCCATACTGACGTTATTCTAAAATATTCACTGTTAAAACTTCAGCATCATATTCTACTTTAACAAAAATTTATTACTGCCTATCTTAATCTTCTAATGCTCCATTGACCCAACAACATAGCTAGTCAGAGTCTTAATATCTGAATACTGATTGGTTGAGAATATACAGAAAATGATGAAGCCCATCTGCTCCCGTTTTATTCCAGTTTTGGCCAGCCTTTCGCCGTTAATGAGATGTATCACTATAACCTGTCTCTGTCTACCCCTATTTGAATGGGGAACAATAGTGACAAATGAAATGGCAGTAAACATTAAGTTTGAAAAATATAATAATGTTAATTATAATAATAATAGAAATCCCCATAATAAATTAAAAAAAAAAAATAAGTCAATGTTTCACCAATAATCCCCTTTCTAGGGGGTAGACACTGACACGTTAGAGCTGGAAAATTAATTCTGCATGTCCTTCCTAAAGCCCTGTGGTGTTAGAGCTGGAGAATTAATTCTGCATGCCCTTCCTAAATCCCTGTGGTGTGCTCAAGCACCACAGTTCCTATAGTAGCCATTACTATAACTAAAGAAATTAAGTATCTGAATATCATCATACTCTCCATTCAAAATCACTGTTTTCGGTTGCTTTTGCGGCAAGAAAAAAATCATGTGTGCTTTTTTGTATAATTGTCATTTTTTCTTCACTTATTTCTTTTACTCTTTTAATTTAAGGGTGTTTTCTGCGACTGACAAGGACCGTTTGTTGTGCTGTATATTAGTGCTGTCTCTCATCGGCTGCAAATATGAAGTCTTCACGACTACCCTCATAGAATCCTTACAAATGAACATAAAGAAGTAAGTGTGACTGGACTTAGTTACATTTTTGAACTACCTGTCCTGTATTTTGTAAGTGCAATTGCTCCAAGTTACATTTAAACTATTTGTCTATGTGCAAAAGCCATACTCCTTATAACGGGATTGGTTGAAGCAAACCCAAAACCTTGACTCTTTGTGGTAGGAAACTAAAGAAGAGGATTCACAGTCCCCTCATGTGGCTTGTAGGGGAATATGGAGATATTCTTGTTAATTTCATAAAGTATTTGTTAGCAATTTTAAGATTACCTCTGCTCAGTCATATAAATTTATTTATATGTTATAATAAATCCCACCTTAATATTTACCTTGTCTAATTACAGTGGATTTTTTATCATGTATAATAATTTTTTATCTGAAATCTTATGGCTTCTTTCAGGCTCAATCTTTTGATGAAGGCTATTGGAGCAACTTACATGAGGGAGAGCAATTGTTACAAACTCAAATTCCCACTCACTCGACTTACTAAATCATATAAGAAGATCTCAAGAAGTATGAAGAAAAAGTAATATATTTATAAATAAATTTGTTCCAATTCTTACTGTGATCTTCATTCTGACCAAAGAAATGTTGTGTTGCTGTTTTATGTGCGATTATTATACTCCATTTGAATGGGGATAGAAATACACATCTTGGAGATGGGGAATTAATTTTGGATACTCTTCCTAACGCCTCGCAGTGGACCTGAGCACAGGTTTGTCACTACCCGATTTGAGCTCTAATTCTCGACAAAAAAAAAAAAAAAAAAAGGGAAATTGTATTAAGACGGATAGTAAAGATATATGTCTAATATTATTCTTAGTATAAGGTAATATTTGGTATTATAGCTTGAGTTAACGTTTTTACATGCATATACTATGGCTGCTATTCTTTTAATTGGGGTGGCCGAGTCAAGCACCAGAAACTTACAGTATACTTTTGTCACCCCTCTTTGCGTCTTGGGGATAAAGGACTGTTACAATTCCCCTCTGCCACCCTGCTTGATAAAAATAAAAAGATTGAGATCGTCTGATTATTAAATTGCAAAGTAGAGGACATTAAACGAATTTCCTGGGTCTTAGAGATACAGCATTATTGAGATGCCGTTGCAAAGGCCCTCTTCTCTGTTCAGACCTTGAAGCTCGGTCAGTTTGGAGGAATAAAGTATATAATTGAAATAAAAGTAATGATCTATAATTTTTGGAAAATAGAAAAAACAAAAACGCTATAAATTAACACCAGCAGACTGGAATGTGTTTAAAATAAAAAGCTTCACAATATAGATATAATAAAAAAAGAAAAAACTTAAAAAGTGCTGTTATAAAGGCATAACTCCTGAACACTTGGTGACTCAGACTGACGTGGTGTAAACACGTGACCCCGTTGCCAACCGTGAGTGCCATTGCCTGTAGCTGTCAAATTTTCGTGCGTGAAGGAATAATGTCAGAAGAAGAGCTGAAAAGTCGAATTCTTGAGTTAGAAGAGGAAGTTAAAAGACTGAGAAGTAATAATGTCACTCCCGCTAGAGAGAAAATCGCCCAGATGTCTGGGGAAGTGGTCGATTCGAACCCGTACAGGTGAGAAATATGGTAATTTTCTAGAGCAACGTGACAAGTGTGTGAAACGTATTTGGGTGAGGTATAATATGATTATTTACATTAATTATTTGAAATCCGTCTTGCAAGCTTGCTAATAATTAAGACTTATATATCTGAATTAATCAAGTGGTAGATTTTTTTTTTTTTTACAAACTATGAAGCAATTGAATGGAATGAGAGGTCGGGTTGATAGTTACACATTTTTTTTTTTAATCAATTGACGATCCCTAAAGTAATTGGTGTTGTAAATGTTTAATTATTAAAAGCAGAAATTTAGTTTTATTTATAAAAAAACATTTTTTTAGGCATTATTTGTAATGTATCTCCAGATGTTGTTCAACCCAAGAGCAGCAAAATATGTCACCTCTAGTTTTGGTTTTAAATTATTTTAGATAATTATTTTTTATTATTTAGTGATCATTATTCAATAAGAACACCGTTTATTTAATAGCACTATAACCCTCTTTCCCTTTCCTAAGCAACTTCTTCTGATATTTAATATGTAATGGCTTTTTCTTGCCTTATGGGGCATTTAGAAGTCTCAGAGAAGATGCTGTTTGATTGCGTATCCCAAAATATAAGTGATTTGTCCCATGGTAGGTGTCACACTGGGATCAGACTTGTCAGGGATTCTGTTACTTCCCATGGTTTCGTATCACATGTAGTCAAAAATACCTTGATTTTATTCAGTTGCTTTTTAAGAACAGCATTGTGTTCAACTCTCAGACCTGTGTTTGATGAGGGGTAGGTTCAATATTTAAAATGGGGTTCATGAAAGTCCCCACCTAGAAGATAGATACGGACAGTTGCCCTGAGGACAGTAGACCTGACACTTAATGCAAAATTGGACAATTGCCCTGATAATAATTTTAGTGAAATATATCATATGATTGAAAAGTAATGAATTAAAATAAAGTTTCCGTAAGTTAGATTAGCTGCAATGAGATGTGAAAAAATCTGTAATCAATAGGACTTATTATTGAATAGTAGTGGACCCATTGTCCCATGAAGCAGTTGTCCAAAGGGACAATTGTCGTAAGAGGTCATTTTCCTAATGGTCAGTATTTTAGTTTTTTCTCAGGAATTTATCGAAGTTGCATGTTAAACTTTGTTATCCCAGACTTCATTTTATTGCATTGCAAGTCAAAATTATATCCGCTACAACGATCGGAGTAAACACACAAATATTTAGAGCTCCATTCACTAATCATATGAGTGTTTAGCTGCTTTTTGCATCATAACTACATATTTTTCTACTAGTAGTGAGTGATATATTTTATCTGTTTCAGTCGATTAATGGCCCTTAAAAGGATGGGTATTGTAGAAGACTATGAAAAGATAAGAACTCATACGGTAGCAGTTGTTGGCGTCGGTGGTGTTGGTAGTGTCACCGCAGAAATGTTGACGAGGTGTGGTATCGGAAAGGTAAGGTGTCCACTTGCAGTCCTCATGGTTAAATATACTCGAAAAAGGTTATATCCTCTCTCATTATTCTTGCTTATATATAGCATGAAAATAAGTTTTTATGTCCTTTTGCACTTCTCTTTAATATATAGAGCATGAAGATAAGTTTTTATGTCCTCTTGCATTCCTCTTTCTTATATATAGGATGAAAATAAGTTTTTATGTCTTCTTGCATTCCCCTTGATTATATGTAGCGTGATAGCAAGTTTTTAGGTCTTATTGCATTCCTGTTGATTATATGTAGCATGAAAACAAGTTATTCTGTTTTTAGTTTCTCTGGAATAAAATGTTATGGGAATATAGTGATTAAGTTGTTTTTACATGTATACTGTATATACAGTACTTCAGTTCATCCGTGAAAAACTTCACCTATATATATATATATATATATATATATATATATATATATATATATATATATATAAAATTTATTTTTTCACATTCTTAGCTCTTTCTTATTTTTATTTACAGCTCATTCTCTTTGACTACGATAAGGTCGAACTGGCCAACATGAATCGCCTCTTTTTCCAACCACATCAAGCCGGCCTCAGCAAAGTTGAGGCCGCGGCTCACACTCTCCAGTTCATCAATCCAGATGTTACCTTTGAAACACACAATTATAATATTACAACTGTGGATAACTTTGATCACTTTATGGAAAGAATAAGGTAGGCTGTATGTAAGTCACTTTATTAGCTTCTGTTATTATTAGTATTATAAGCTAAGCAACAAGCCCAACTGGAATAGTCAAAGACTATAAACAAGATAGCTCCTGCAGGGGAAGCAGCTTGGTTAGGAAAAGGAAATAGAGAAGATAGAGAAGAAAAATTAACTTATATAAGCTGGTCCAAACTTAGTATTGCCAGTATAGGCATTATTCCACTATAATTTTAAAAATTCAGCATCAAAGCCTGCTTAATGAAAATTTATTTGTGCCTAGCTTGAATTTCTAAAGCTCTGTTGACTCAGCAACATGGCTAGGCAATTCATTCCACTTCCTATCAGTGGCTGATATTATGAGAGCCTGCATAGCAAAGTCCTATTTATCGAAAGAAGAGGAATTTTTTGTACTTTTCATTACACTATAAGAAACATCTCTTCTTTATGTATATTTAAAAACTATAATCCCTCTTGTAAAGGGGTGGCTGAGTCAAAAATAGCTGAAAACTTGTCCCTTTGTGGGAGGAAAATACATTGAAAGAGATTCCCGGTCCCCTCAGTCCACCTCATGTAGTTGAATTTTACGAAACATACCTCTAATGTCTCTTTAATACAAGCTTATATTTGGTGTTAGGATGTTACAATTCCATGTAATTAAAATTTTTATTCACCAACATCCTTGTTCATTTACCCTGTGGATGACCCAAATAGGGTGTTGGGGGATTGTGATGGTCCTTTATCCAAAAGGAGTTAAGAGGAGCAATCTAGGAATATTAGCTTTGACTAATATCCCTTTGACTTGGCCACCCCCCATAGAAGGGGGGTTGCAGCTGTTATAAATGTATATATCATGAAAAATTTTCCTTTCATCATAGATGTGGTAGTTTAACAAGCGGACCCGTTGATATAGTCTTAAGCTGCGTCGATAATTATGAGGCAAGAATGGCAGTTAACCGAGCATGTAATGAGCTCGATCAAACTTGGTTTGAATCAGGTGTTTCAGAGAATGCCGTTTCAGGACATATTCAATATTTGATACCTGGAGAAACAGCTTGTTTTGATGTGAGTGTTGAGTTAATGTATTGTATTATAATATGCATCTTCTGAATTAAATATTTCTTGCATAATTAGTCTGTAGAGAAAAGGGGGATCTGGTAAAGATGAGTTACTTCCAGAATGCAAATGATCTGGTTTTATGTCATGGACTTGCTTTTCTGTCAAGGGCTAGGATTATGCCTTCTTTCAAAGGACTTTTTCTCCAGATTCTGGAACTCGTTTCCTCCTTCTGTCTTTCTTAATTCTTATAACCTATCTTTTCTCAAAAAGTTTATCTATCGTCATCTCAGGGCCTAATCCTGCCATACATCTAGGCCCCTATTCTTTCAGCTTGTCCATTTCCTATTGTGTATCACTCCTCTGTTTCTGCCTTGTCCTTAACCATTAACTTTTTCTTCGTCTTAATGTTTTCCTCATGCCCAACCCTGATGAGGGTAAGTGTCTTGTGTGTCCTGGTGTCGCATAAAAAAATATTGTTACCCAGAATGAATTCTGTTCCTATCCTCAGACCATAGTGGGTCTGGAACCGACGACATGACGAATCAAAGTTGCACGCATTACCAACCCGGCCTCGGTAGCTATTTATTCCCAGAGCACTTAATAGGTTAGGCATTAACTAACCTAACCTAAGAATTTTTGGGGTCATGTAATATTCTAGTGGAGACTCATCTTTACGTGATCCAGAAGGAGTTATTAACCAAGGTACATGCCTTTATGGTGAAGTAGAAAATCAGTACTATTACCTTCATAATGTAAAACATATATCTACTTTTCCTGAACTACAATTGACAATCCTCCATTAGGTAATTATTATAAATACATTTCAGTATCATGGATACATTTGTTTCTTACAATGAAGAGAAAATGGTTATTATATGAACCATGTTACATGTCTTGGTTGAAGTTAAATACCTTTATAATGCAAAAATGTCTACTTTGTGAACTGCAATTATTATAAATACATTTCAGTATCATAGATACATTGCATTCTCTCTTCTTTCTTATTAGTGCGCACCGCCTCTAGTTGTCGCCAGTCAAATAGACGAACGTACTCTGAAGCGTGAAGGAGTGTGTGCGGCGTCTTTACCGACCACTATGGGCATTGTGGCTGGGATGTTGGTGCAGAATGTACTCAAGTAAGTTCGTTTGGTTATAACTCTTGTATACAGCCTCAACCTGTGTTCATCCCCATTCAAATGGTAATTAATAGTGACTTGTAAAACATCAAACAAGAAACTCAGATACTAAAGGAGGAGAATAACAAGAAGTTGATTACCACAGCTGGGCATTTGGAAGGGCATCCAGCCTTATATCCTTAGCTCCAGCCTGTCTTTGTCCAAACCCACTCAAATGGGTATTAATAGCATAATACCCATTGAGAGGTATTATGAAGGGCATCCAACCTTAATTTCCCAGCTCCATCCTGTCTGTGCCCACCTCACTCATAAAACTGCAAACAACATTAAGACGTCTAAAGATCTGAAATTAGTGTAATTACAGTTAGTAATTAGTTATGTACTTTATAATCTTCAGGTATTTGTTGAAGTTTGGCCAAGTCTCGTATTATTTAGGCTACAACGCATTGGTAGATTTCTTTCCGACCATGATGATGAGACCAAACCCACACTGCGATGACACCTGGTGCCGTAAAAGGCAAGCTGAATACGCCGAGAGAAAAGCCAGTCAGCCTGTCGAGAAGAAGGAAGAAAAAGAGGAAGAAGTTGTTCATGAAGACAATGATTGGGGTAAGGAAAGAAACTATAGACCACGATAACACATACGTACATATGCGATTGGTTGCCAATACTCCACAAGCAACGTCAGTGTGAAATTTTCACTAAGTGACATGGTTCGGTAATTAGTTTGACAGTGCCTGAAACAACTTTGTTGGGTACTTTGATCAATCAGGAGACGGGGAGTTTATGATGTAAGGGCTCTTTCCCGTAAGCACAATTAGTTAAATATATACTTACATATACGATGGGGCGTGATTCTCCTTCTAAGAAGGGTGGCTAAGTCAAACTACACATGTTCAACAGAAACCAAACGAACCTTGATCACTTCTCTCATCTCCTTGGGAAACAAAGGTGCAATAGTTCTCCCCCACCACTCTGCTTGGATTACCCACAGGGTAAGTGGCCAAGGAACTTCTGCAGTGAGGTCCGACAGCCTCAGCTGGATTACCCCTATTGCTTCATCACATGGCATTATTAACAGTGCCAGATAATATCTTTTACCATTTAATGCTGCTGTTCCATTGAAATCGTTATTATGACTTTTATTTATATGAAAAATTCTTACAAATTGTGTTAAACTCTTGCTTGTAGAGTCCTGTTTTCATCTAAACACTATTTAAATTATAATAGGATGCTTTAAATTTTAACATTTAAGAGGTTGAGTATAACACATTACGTATTATACTCTACACAGGATATGTATTTAAAAATATTTTGGATTGCTTATGGCTGTTCTTAGAAGCAATATAGGTTGTTAAAAGGGGGTACATAAAATTATATATATATTTCTTTTTCTTTCTTTCTTTTTTTTTGATGCACGTACAAGTTCTGTGTGTCGACATTAAAATTTGCTTTATACTTTCTTTTGTAGGAATTTCTTTAGTAGACGAAACTTCTGGTGAAGAACCTTCGACAGGGGCTACTGCTCAGGTAGCAGGATTAGCAGAAGGTATTACTCTAGCTTACGAGAGGCCGGTACCAGCAAATGACGACTCTGCGGATACAGTGCAAGTTGATGATACCTCCTTAGATGATCTCATGGCTCAGATGAAATCCATTTGAAATAGGAATTAGATGATCCTTGGTTGTCTGCCCAATGGACAACTACCCGAATGCCAACTGACCTGTGGACAATTGCTCGACGGGGACAATTACCTGTTGGAAAAATGCCCAGCTGTTTATATATAACATAATTTATCCTGACTTAATCTTGGACAATTGTCCATCGTGAGGATGTCCTTGCTGGGTATCTGACAGTCAGGGAGGTGACAGTCTGGCAGTTGTCTGGATACTGAATTAGATGACTGCTGGGTAACTCATTATTGAAATTAATATTATGTTATTTGTCGTCTTACATTTTATACTGAATTATTTATATTTATTTTCTTGTCTTTTTAGTGACTACACTTTTGATACTTCTGCCTCTGAAGGTGATCTTGGTTTAGGTACATTTTTCCTAATTATAAGTTAGATTATGTTTTTTTTAAATGGTAAAGGGTTAGCATTGGAATTCGCAAAATTTGGAGATAAGTGGTCGGCTTCGTTTTATACGGTGAATTTGCTGCAGTATCTCTCATATAGTTGTTTCCTACAACTACTTTTTCAGTTGTGTCAAGGTTTCCTTCCAGTATGTAAATCGCATCTTCATTTATATTAATGAATATATAAGTTTCTATCATCCATTGTAACTGTAATTATGCTTAACCCTCTTGATATGTCTTGATTTATCATACACTTCACTGCATGCTCTATCTTACTTATCAAAAGCTTCACCCCTTGCTGTCTTAATTATCATATACTCTTCATCCCTTGCCCTATTATGATTATTTTACTCTTCTCCCTTTGCTCTCTTAAATATCATAAGTCTTCACCCATTTGTTCTATTGTAATTATAACACTCTTCACCTCTTGCTCTGCCTCAATTGTCATGTTCTTCACCTCTTTCTCTATATTATACTCTTCACCCCTTGCTTTGCCAAAATTATCATGCTTTTCACCCATTGCTCTAGATTATCATACTCTTCACCCCTTGCTCTGTTCTAATCATCATGCTTATTAGCTATAATGAAAAATGTCACAAAACCGTACACCCAGTATGTATGTATTCTTCAGCATAACAAGTTTTCCATTTTCAAATACGCTCTTGGATCATACTCAAATGATGATGATCCGGTTTTACGTCACACACTCCCTTTTCTATCAAGGACAAGAATGGTGCCTTCTTTCGAAGGACTTTGTTTTAGGCAATGCGAATGTTACTCTGAGTAAATGCCTTTTCTAACGTTAGACAGTGGCAGGTCTGAAATCGACGAACTGATGAATCAGAGTTGCACGCACTGCCATCCCAGCCACAGTGGCGACACGGATTATACTCCTCGAGTAATATGTTTCTATTAACATTTCAAAGCAGATAAGAGAAAATATCTGTATAAGACTTGACTTCCATTCAGATAATTCCATTAACCAATAATTTAACAAAAATCTTTTGAAAATGTTTAAATTTTTTATTTAGCTTTGACAGATGACAGTTTTTAAAGAAAATTGAGTAATTTAAAAAGTTGAATGAAGTTAAATTCTTCATACTTTCTTGCTTTTCAGTATCAACACCAATATGCAATGCTATATTTTTCCTTTTAAAAGAAACAGTTATCTTCTCAAAACTATAAAACATTACAATCTTTATGTCTTTTCATTTTTTTAAAATCCAAACTGTACGAACAGGAAAAGCTCTTTCAAATTTACAAATCTGTCATCTGCTCTATTACATTTAATCATTGATTATAATTAAAATAACAAACAGGCAAATTAATAAGAAATAGGTTGAAGATATTTAAGCATGCTTTCATATAACTATATACTTTCCATTAGAAATAATAAGTATTGTTTGAATATTGTGGTTTTAATCTATTTCGTCCAAAAAACACACAAATGGGTATCTTTGAAAAAACTTCAAAGTACAATTTAATACAATTCATTAGCAACTTAACACTAATATCAATATCCTCATAAGGATAACCATTAAACTAAAAATCACGGTGTAAAACATGAAAGATATAATAGATTAAAAAAAAAAAAAAAGTTCAAATGACATTTGATAATGCTTTCTCTCTGTTAAAAAAACATATTTAAAAAAAATAAATTATAAAAATTATAACACACTTGAAAATAGCTATAAAGTCATGTCAAAAACTTTATACCAGTATACCTTCTCATATTTAATACATTTCCTCAATCAAAATTCTGCTTTCTGTTATTATAGAATATTTTTTCTTTCTTTTTCTCATTAATTTTTACTTCACAAACAACATGTACCTTTCCTGATACAGTAATTTTAGGCCGGTGTCACACTATGCATCGGTGCTGCCGCATTTCTCGCATCCTGCATGCTGTGATTGTGCCACACTGCATGATGCGTAGCTAGGTAGTGGATGCAGTGGCACCACAGTAGTGTGACACCTCTCGTCAAGAGTTGGCGCCGTTGCATTAAGTAACACCAGCTTGACTCTCACATTAAACCTTATCCCTAAAATATGACTAATTCAGTCATGTTTTGACATCAAATCAATCAATATCTATTCTTTGAACCATCAACATGTTAATTTGTGTTTTGTGAAAGACAACTCAAACCATCGTCAAACACCACTTTTTCATTAATGTTACAAGTTTTTACCTACACTCATGAAGTCAAGACTTTCTGAATACCTATGTAAGATCTCAAATTCAGTATCAAAAAACCACATTTCCACTAATTTTACACTATCAAGACGTCAAGATTCATATTTGAAAACGTTTTCATTCATAATACAAGTTTCTACCTACACAAGCAAGATGTCAAGATTGCTTGACTACCCATGAAAGCTCTCAAAAGTTTTTACCAACAATATCAAGAAATCAAGATATAAGCCCATCATGAAAACCACTCTTTGATTTTAATTTTACAAATTTTTATCTACACTATCAAGAAGTCAAGATTTCCTAACTACCCAAGAAAGATTCACACCTGACATGGTGAGATTAATGTTTGCGATGCGTGAATGCTGCTGATGGGTGACGTGATGTATGAACAAAAGCAGAGCGTGGATGAAATTGTTACGGCCACTCCCTACCTCGCACTCTTCCTCAGGGGGCAGGACCACTTTCAAATGGGGTGGATTAACCTGTTAAAAATAGGACAAATAAGATAAAAATTATACTAACATTTGTACATATACAATAGCAGCAGTCCTTGTAAGGGGGTGGCTGAGTCAAAGCGCACACATTCACCAGAAGCTAATATACCTCGATCATTCTGATTAGCTCCTTGGGAACAAGAAGCTGCATCACAAAAGTCATTTCTGCAAACTTGAATGTTTATATGCTAGTATAATTTTGTTTCTCAAGGACTAAGAAATGTTGGGTCACTTTTATTCTCCTCTAAAGCTAAACTTGATAAGAATTAAGGTATTTTGTAGGCTAAATTTCATAAGAATCAGGTTTTTTTTAAGGCTAATATTCGTAAGAATCATATATCTTAAAGGCTAAACATAATAAAACTAAGTTTTTAAAGGCTACACTTGATAAGAATCTGATATTTTATATGCTAAATTTGATAAAAATCAGGTTTTTTTCAAGGCTAAAACTTGATAAGAATCAGATTTCTTATATAGACTTAATTTGATAAAAATTGGATTTTAACAGTTCCATCAGTTTTTTTTATAATTTTTTTAACCATCTTTGTTGTAGAAACTTATTTATTGAAAAATAAAAATCCAAATCTGAAATAGAAATTTTGTCTTGTGTCATTAAGGCTCCATTTAGCGTGCCACATTAATGCCCCACCGTGGGTCAAACCTGCATCAGTCACTTCTCAGCACATGCACTCTACAACTGAGCTACTATGGCCTCACTGAATCATTACAAAAATAAATTTCTTACCTGACTAAGGTAAAGCAAAGGTATGAGGCTAGGTTTGGTGGGTTTTTCAGGAGCCTTGATAACATGAGTGCTTGAAAACATTCTTCCCTCAGGCTGCTGGATATCAGGAGGCAATTGGCGATCCATGTACATGGCAAACAGATGCAGTAAAATCTGAAGATTGAAACAGTTCTTAACTAAAAATCAGGATGTACATTCCATTCTTACAAGCCACAATACAATTTTTTGGCAATAACTTAAACATTATAATACTAATATTGATTTTTTATTTGGGGGAGGCTCTATTGATACTCATTATGCAGGTAAACACAGACAGACTGGAGCTGGGGAATTAAGGCTGGTTGCTCTTTCTAATACGACCATATGGGCAACTGAAGAGTGGGCTTGACTAAAAGTGTGCAAATTCAAGGACTTATTTATTCTTCTGTCAAAGAGTACAATATGATAAATATACAAAGACTGCAATCTCCCTTGTAAGGAGGGTGGCAAAGTCAAAATATACATATTCACCAGAAGCTGATATACCTCAATCACTCTTTTTAGCTCCTAAGAGATAAAGAACTGCCACAGTCTCCTCCCAACCCTGCATGGGTCACCAATGGGGTAAGTGGCCACGATCTTCTGCCGTGATGCCCAAAGGCACAAGATCCTTGCCCACTTACTCTGTGGATGTCCCAAAAGCTTTCCTACACTTACAGCAGTGTCAGTAGGATATTCATCCTTCCATGGTTTACCATTAAAGGTCGAACTTCCGCCATTCCACCTGTATGCAGATATGGCCCCGCCTACACTCAGCTCACGTAGGCGATGTACTAAGTAATCCTGATGAACTGTTACGTCTAAGAATGGAACAATCTGTAAGGAATAATAGACACTGCTTGTATCATACATCTAAATATATTTTTTACTTTTTTTTACAGTTTTTGAGTCAGTATCATTCCCCAGTAAGGGGGTAGACACTGACAGGTTGGAGCTGAGGAATTATAATTTTCTACCACTAATTCGTTTACATCCTGACCATAGAAAGCACCGTCTTCAGTGTCACAATTAGTCCCCATTCAAATGGGGGTGGAACAACTGATTGCAACAGAAGCACTTCCGTATTTCTGATTGTAAATTATAATTAACCCGAATCATTTGGCCTAATAATTAAGACATATGGAATCAACACTGTCAATCTATCAGAGCATCATCAACGAAAAAGTGATATAACAGTTCTCGCAACTTAAGGTCCTACTCTGATCAGTGTTAGTCAGCATATGCAACAAACCTTACACAAAGGCAATATTTTAAGTGTATTCAATGGCCGCAACCAATTGTAAGGGGGTGGCCAAGTCAAAGCATGAGTATTCACCAGGTGTTAATATACTTCAATTACGTCTCTTAGTACGTAGGAATAAAATTCTGCCACTGCTCCTACCCACCGTCCTGCAAGGGTCATCCACAGGGTAAATGGACAAAAATATTCTGCTGTGAGGCTCAACAGTCACAGCTGATTTACTCCCACCGCTGTATCTCATCTTTTTACAACCAAAAAATATATGATCCAAATAAAATAATACATAAACTATGCATTGAAAAAACCTTCAGTCTCCTTACATTTGCGAGCTGTTTCACACCACTGATATTTTGAGCCGTTTTCTTCAGCTTGTCAACACCAACAGATCCAATTTGTATTTCCGGAGCAGCTGCCCCAAGAGCCTTGTTTGTGTTGTCAATATCTTGAACGAGTGGAACCAAAAGGTTGGCTGACATCCAGATCCGTAAGTTCTCTGTGAACTACAAGAAAAGAATTAGTGTCAAAACTCAATACTGTAAGTCTAAATTTCTACCATATTCTGGATATGGCTAATGTATGTTATGAACACCGTATTATGCATCTCAATTAGTCCCCACTCAAAAGGGGGTGAACACAGCCAAATGGAGCTGGGGAATTAAGGCTGGATGAACTTCCTGGCACCCAGAGGTGGACTCAAACACGGATTTATCACTTTGGAGTTGAGTGCTCTAACCACTAGTCTTAATACCCCAAGCTCCAATCTGTCTGCATCAATCTCCATTCGAATGAGGACTAAAAGTAACATATACAGTGTTCCCCCCCTTATCGCGGGGGTTCGGTTCCGGGACCCGGCACGAACCAGGAAAATCGTGGAGTAGGATCAGCCTGTATGTACATAGATATTTTAATTTATTTTTACGTTTACACCGTATAAACTGTATAAACCCTCCCTGTACTGTTAACAAACCACCCTTTACTTCATAAATAACAGCATGCAAGCGTAAATTTATATGACATACTCATGTACATAGGTATTTTACAATTATTTTTACGTTTACTCTATAAACCCTCCCTGCACTGTTAAAAAACCACCCTTTACTTTATAAATAACAGCATGCAACATAAATTTATATGTACGTGATAGGTAAACTTACCTTATCTGTAATGGTTAGCATTTTCCTTTGCCGCTTAGGCTCACTACAAGAAGCCTTAGAAGATGAAGGATGCTTGGGAGGCATTGCAAAGGTTAAAATATGCGAGTAAAAAAATCACAAGCAAAACATATTAATAATAAGAACAACGTGAACAGCGCACACGAGTGAGGCGAGACAATGGAAGATGGTGGAAGCCTTTGTCAGTTAGTATTTATGTTTTTTACTGTTTTATTATTCTTAGGCTAAGAAATACGTTTTATTTATCAATAAAATCATGAAACTACTGGGAATATAAATATATATGCTAGCTCACATAGCTGCGACCCAAATACATTGTACGCTATCGAACACAAGCAAAACGTTTAATAAGCACAACGTGAACGGCGCACACGTGAGTTAGACTGAACAAGCCTTTGTCCGAAACGCTGATAGCGGTATCGTATTTTACATGTTGCAATACTGTTAGTATTTATGTTTTTTTACTATTTTATTATTCTTACGCTAAGAAATACGTTTTTTTATCAATAAAATCATGAAACTACTGGAAATATAAATATATATGCTAGCTCATGTAGCTGCGACCCCAATACATTGTACACTATCGAACACTATTTCGCATGATGCAATACTGTGAGTTAAACTGTACGTACGTATATCATTCAGTTATTAGTACAATGTATATTAATTTAAAATTCATGTACTTATTTGATGATTGTACAAAATCTATTGTATTTATTCACTGTAATTTGGACCAAATATTCCTTTTGTAAAAATGATTATACTTTTGAAAAGAGGTGGTCAATAAACGTATCTATCTATCTAAATTTATGTTTTTTATTATTTTTTACTGTTTTATTTTTCGTAGGCTGGGAAATAAATTTTTTTTATCAATTAGATAATGAAATATGTTTTTTTCAATAAAAAATGAAAATACTGAGAATTTTTATTTTTTTAATATTTTAATATTTTTGCATATACCCAAAAAATAAAATAATAATTTGCCAAAAAAAAAAAAAAATGTGGTACAGTGAAAACGCGAACCAAGAAAAGCGACACAGGGGGGGAACACTGTATACGCAAACAACAATAGCCACTGAAGAATATATAAAAATTTAAGTCAGGGTTCAGAATAAGAGACCTAGTCATACCTGAAACAACTCCTCAGGTGTGACGTTCCTCTTCCGCCAAATTTTGCCGACGCTCGAGCTGGACAAATTCAGTGCCTTGGAGTCATCGTTTTTACTATCTGCTGAATTGGTTTCTTGCCCTGCAATGAAATTTACAATGATTCAGCCCTTTTTTGTCATCTATTTGACACTGGAACGGGCAAAGAAAACTAACCTCATTGGGCCTGGGCACCAAGAAAACAAATCAGAAAAAGTAGCAGTTTAAGGACAAGAAGAAATTAGAGAATGATAAACAATACAAAAGACAGGCTGATAAAATAGTTGATGTAATAAAGATCTAGAATAATGATAAGAAAGAAAGTAACGAGAAATGGAGATGGGGAATGTTGTGGCTATTCTAATGTGAAGGGATAAGAGATGTGCGACTAATATGCAACATAATAGTGGCAGTAGATGAATGTTCTGAACATCACCAATACCAGGGCCTAGTGTACATTCTTTTGCTGTCCTTTATAGAAACAAATAAAATTTTGGTCGACAAGCATCGTAAAGTATAGTATTTACAATACACTAACCATGATATTTTGTATTAAAACTGTTTATATGGCTAAATTAAAAATAAGAACTGTAAAAGCGGTACTGATGAAAAATGGCAACTTAGGAGAGGGGGGAAATGCTGAGTGAAACTGAATTAAAAATAAGAATATAAATTAGATGCTTAATCTATTGAGACCAATAAAGAAAGAGCCAATGATTAATTCTTCCTGCACATAAAACAAACAGCTTGCTTTAAGGATATGTAGAAAAGGAAAAAATTATAATTTCCCCCTGAGAGGGGGCTAAGACTACCTCTTCCATGTCCCCCTGCATGTCATAAAAAAAATGACTAAATGGGACAGAGCAAATGGACTGGGAATCCTCTCAAATGAATTTTCTTCCCACAAAGAGTCAAGTTTTTTGCTTTAACTCAGCCACCAACTTATAGGGAGAATTATGACTTTTGTATATAGAGAAAAAAAATAAACTCTTACCAGAATCTTTTGTAGCAACCTGGTAAACATTCTTTCGGAGCAAGTTGCTATAATCAGAAACTTGGGAATGGGGTGAGGCACCATAAGCCCAGAGGGATGTGTTTATACTGTTGTTGCTCTCGGACTGCGACACTGAAGAAAACAATACAAAGCAAAATACAATATATAATTTACTGATTAATATCAGATCTGAGGTGATTCGTAATCACACGGCAAGTCACCTAACTACAGTAATCCCTCGTTTATCGCGGGGGTTCAGTTCCGGGACCAGCCGCAATAGGTGAATTTCCGCGAAGTAGGAACACCTTTAAAAATAAATATTATTTTTTTTTAAATTATGATTGTGACACCAGGACAGGCCAAAAATGATTAAACAAAACAGCCTTTATCAGGCTGTAAAGAGAAACAGAGATGGAGAGTGTAATGACCTGTCAGATGTGAAGGGATTATGAAAGAGGTGTAATGAATATCCAATTCTCTGCTGGGTTTTAATATACCTCTGCATTACTTTCAAGATGTCTATTCCAAAAATTCTCCTTAGATCCTATCATTATTATTATTATTATAATTATTGGCAACAATAATTTTTTTTTGATGATGACAGTGGAGATCATTATTATTATTACGAACTTGAAATTCGCATAGGGAAATAGCGTGCAGAGAATATATATATATATATATATATATATATATATATATATATATATATATATATATATATATATATATATATATATATATATATATATATATATAATATATATATATATATATATATATAATATATATATATACTGTACAGGTATTTCATATAAGTTTCCCATGAATACAGTATGATATACATTTTCTTTGAACGAATTGTATATGTTTTCTTTTACTCTCAGGGTGCATCTCTCTCTCTCCAACACTGTATTCTACCCAAACTCCCCACACTCTCTGTGTCCCAGCCAACTAGGGAGGGGCACTGTACACAGTTATTAAAGTAAATAAACCAACAGACATACAATCAATGATATGAGCCCTTAATAAAAATAATAATAATAATCTCCACAATCATCATCAAAGGAAAATTATTGTTGCCAATAATAATAATAACAATGATAATGATAATAATAATAATAATATTAATAATAATAATAAGATCTAAGGAGAATTTTTGGAATAGACATCATGAAAGTAATGCAGAGGTATATTAAAACCCAGCAGAGAATTGGATATTCATTACACATCTTTTATAATCCCTTCACATCTGACAGGTCATTACACTCTCCATCTCTAATTCCCTTTACAGCCTGATAAAGGCTGTAAAAAAAAAAAAACGCGATGAACTGAATTTGCAATAGGTAAACCGCGATAGAGCGAGGGGTTATTGTACTTATGGGATTATTTAGTTTAACATGAGATTCTTATCTTTACAATATCCAAATATTCAATTATAAATAAAAATCTTATCCTGGCATCACTCTCACAGAAAAATAATGAACAGAAATGAAACACCATTAAAGTTGCAATACATCCAAAGTAAAGGGAAGAGACAAAGTACGAAACATCTGAAAATACATGATATACTCACTGATCTGCCTCAGTTTTTCTTTCTCCTTGAACTGGTGCAAGTATTCTTTAAACTCTTCTTCATCAGTGATGGGAGAACCCAGTTGTGCAGAAGTCGGACTGCCGTAGTTTGAGCTCGTTGGGCTAGCGAGAGAATCAGAAAAGCGGGGAGGAGAGTACATTTGTTGCTGGCCACTTTGCTGCAAAAAAAATAAATAAATAAATAAAATATATAAATAAAGAAAAAAAAATTAGCATCTGACTCTAGTCACAACCTAATGAATTGACTAAAGGAATAAATGTGTGTGTGTGAGAGAGAGAGAGAGAGAGAGAGAGAGAGAGAGAGAGAGAGAGAGAGAGAGAGAGAGAGAGAGAGAGAGAGAGAGAGAGAGAGAGAGAGAGAGAGAGAGAAATTTTGTAAATAAATTAAATCTAATTCCTTCAAATAACCAAATAAATAAATAATGCCATTAACATGTGCTGCTACATGTGTATTCTTCTGACAGCTCACAAACTGTTTAGCACACGAAGTTTATATTTACCACACAAGCCAGGTAGGTCAAAAACTTTATTCATTAATAGTGTATTAAAAATTTATGGGTCTCTGTCGTAACGGCAAAATATTGTAACTGGGGGTAACTCGGGGACTCCCTGTATAAAAAAAAAAAATTAAAAGAAGACAGGAATAAATACCAGTAATACAGGAATACATACCAGTAAGAAAAAAAATTTGATGCTCAATATGTTTGAGACCAATAAAGAAAGTACATACCGATACAACAAGAATACATATCAGATTGACAGGAAAATATGGTAAGACAGGAATACATACTGGTAAGACAGGCATAAATACCAGTTAGACCGGGATACCAGTAAAACAGGGATACTGTACATACCAGTAAGATAGGAATACATACAAGTATGACAGGAATATAAATCAATAGGACAGAAATACATATCACCAAGACAGGAATACATACTGGCAAGGCTCCATAAGAAGTATCAACTGATGACTGATTGCAATGATAAACCCATGAATTGGCTGTCACAGACCCAGCACTGGTACTTCCCATACTAAAATTCAACCCTGCAAAAAGACCAAGATATACAGTATGTTATAACTTTTAAAGCAAGCAGCAGCTGGTTTATCCTAACTGCTTCATTTCATGACAGAAATGAGGTACAGTTTTCATTCCTATTTCACCATCAAGGACATTAACGATAGATCCATGAAAACTGAAAGTTCGTTCCATACCTGAACTGACATTGGGACTGGCCATTGGAGAGGGCGTTGTAATATTAGGAGAGGGACTAGCCCATGAGGCAGCAGACATGTTCATAGGGGTTTTAGGGCCCGCTGTAGGTGTTCTCAAGATTGAAGATGTGCCCCATACATGGGAGAGAAAATTCAGAGAACCTATTCCACTGGGCGAAACGGGAGCCGGACTTGCCCAAGAAGCAGCGGACATGTTCATGGGAGTCACCGGACCAGCTGCAGGGGTACGTAACGATGCCAAGAAAAGCGAAGACAAGGGAACGGATTTATCTGTTACGGGAGTGGAGCTTGCCTCTTGGGGAGTGGCTGGTTTGAAGCCCATATCTGTGGGAGTAATACATATTAGAGTCATTAACAATATATAAGTATTTTCCTTTGAAGGTGAACAGAGCACACATTAACAAGGAAATTACATAAATATATGTAAATTTCTAAATCTCTAAGAAGTAAGTAATTTGATATGTCATAAATAATTTAGATAAAAATATGCAAATTTCCCACTCTCAAAGAAATAAATAACTGACATTTAACAATTCATTTAGATAAAAAAAGGGTAATTTCCCAGTCTCAAAGAAATAATTAAATGATATTTCACAATTACTTTTAACTTTAAAAAATTCTTAAATAATGTTACAAGGGAACATATAAGAACCTGAATTCTATATTAACCGTGGGTTTCATACCACTTATCACAAGAGTCAATGCTATCATTTCTGTAACCAGCTAGTAAGCACCATTTTAAGCATTACAATTAGTCCCCATTTGAATGGGGGAGGACACAGACAAAATAAACCTGGGGAATTAAGGCTGGATACCCTTCCTAACACCCCTTTGTGGGCTCGAACCTGCATTAATTGCACCCCAATGCAAGCACTCTACCACTGAGCTAAGCTACCTCTACATGATCTAAAGAAAACCTACACCAAAGGAAGATTCATTTCTAATAAATCAGTTACTTAGAACAGATGCAATTGAAAGATGCATACCAGACTCATCATTATTTGGAACAGAAGCAATTCAAAGATGCATGGCAGTTTCATCCTTATCTGGGACAGAAACTACCAGTACTTATAGTTTCATACCAGTTTCATCATTGTTTGGACCAGAAGCAATGTAAAGGTTCATACTAGTTTCATCATTATCTGGAACAGAAGCAATTCAAAGATGCATACCTGTTTCGTCAATGGACAAAAGAGAGCGTTGCTTTTCCGTGACCTCCATAGGAGTCAGTTTGAAGTACTGGGTGACGTAACGCCACAAAAGCTTCGTCAATATAATTGCGGTAAATACGCACGCCACTATACAAGCCATCCACCAAAGTCTTCCTCGACTATTTTCATTGTTTCTTCTGCAAAGATATTGAATTTTCATACGAAAAATCAAACAGTTTAATGTTACTAAGCCAGTTCTTTACTAAAATGTTCCTCTAATATTTGTATTGTTTCTTTTGCAAAAAAATAAAATATCCATATGAATATTTAATTAATTACAATTACTAGCATCACAATAATTAATACATGGCTGTTACTACAATAATACTGTCGTTGTTGTTGTTATTATTATTATCATTAAAAATACCTTGTGCCAAAAACTCCAACAATATGCACAATACATACAAACAAACCAATATATATAACAGTGAACTGTTACCTTAAACTCTAATATGGTAGAAAAAGGTCCATTAAAGATAAGACAGGAAAAATACATGAAGTACTTATGATTTGCGTGACCTCAACTAGTCACCTTATCAAAGTAAAGTACAGACGCTCCCCTACTTACGAACCACCGAGTTATGAGCATTCGCAGATACGAACAAAGATCTACCCATCATATACCCATGTATTAATGTATGTATTATGTACTGTACTGTATCATTACATTAATATTACTGTATTAAAATTCATTAATATTGTATACTTAATATTCTATGTAGTAGTTAAATGTCTTTAGCCTAAGTACCATACAGTACTGCATATGTTCGTAATATAGAGTACTTTCTACCTAAACACAACTTACAAACAATTCTACATATGAACGGACTTGTGGAACCTAACTTGTTCGTAAGTTGGGGAGTGTCTGTATTACAATTTGAGAAAATACTCTGAAAAAACTCTTGTAATATGAACAATATATACAAGCTAATCTTTGATATATCTAATTTTCTTGTATTTACATAAATTAAGACTTTCAAGCACATTACTTACATGTCGTAAATAAGTATTCCTAATATCACGATGAAGACTGCAAACCATTTCTTAGCATTGGACACATTTTGTTCGGCCGATTTTCTAGTGAGGACCTCGTGGACGAGAGATGAAACCTTCACCATTCCTGCATCTGCTTAGAAACACCAGATACTGAAATTGCTGAAAGGCATTGATTTATGCTTAATCAAATGCAAATAAAACTTGAGAAAACTGTAGATTTATATCCACATTAAAAACACTGATTGAAACTTCATGCGTGATACATTTTGAAGCAGGGTGAGGAAAACTTTTCCTGCAACTGCGGTACAGGACTGCAACTGTAGGCAATCTGATGGGAACCCTCGTGATTATTTGCTTATATGCTATGTTTAATTCTGCAAGGATTACATAATACAGTATAATGAAAAATAAGGTAAGTGCATTTACTTTCCCGACAGCTGCAGTCGATTTTCTCCCACCGTTTCCTAGCAAATAAGCTTTCACAATAAGCAGGATCTTCGTAAAATCCGCTAACAGAACAATACCAGGTTTTGTAAACATGTCATTGTAACTATAATCACTATAATACGCTTCCATTCTGCTTTCTAATCATGGTAAAAGTGCACTATGACACTATTATATTTTTACAATAAAATATTGGAGAAGGAAACTAGTCCATCTAGATGATAACAAGGAAAAATAATAAACATTTCTAAAACAACTACTGTATATAGCAATTTTCTTTTTCATGTGTAACAATTTGTCCCCATTTGCCGTGGACTCGATCGCAGATTCATCTTTCCTGAGTCGAGCACTCTAACAGTTATGTTATTTTGGTCCCCTTACAGTAATATAAACTTAAATCATCAACTCCTGTATCTGGGGGTAGAGTAATCTAAATTAAGCTAACAAAATTTCATAATAAATTTTATGAGATTTTTCTTACAGGGGGTGTGAAAGTAAACATGTACCCTAGTTTCCTTGATTGGTCATAAACAGCCAAAGCCACAACTGCAGAGAATAACCTGCAACCAATCACAATCCGACACTATACGAATCCAGTGTAATAATGATACATACCTCAATTATGTTTTATGTTTACTTTCACACCTCCAGATAGAACATATATTTGAAATATCTTTTTAGTTCAGATCTGGTTAGATAGTTTAACTCCAATAAAGAAATGAGTTGATAACTGAAATGTTTAATTCTAATTTTTCGGCTGTGAAAGGAAACATTTATCCTAACTTCCCACTAACACAACCTGAGTAAAATTTACCATAATTAATCCCCATCTGAATGGGGCAGACAAAGGCAGTTCGAAGCTGGGATCCCAATTGCGTGATCTTCCACTGAAATACTGCGGCCCCCATAAATCAATATCATCTACCTACCTACCTGTCTATATTCAAGTCATATTTCTCCTTATATGGAGGGAGGTGGAGTCAAGGCAAAATGCCTTGACTCTCTGCAGTAAGAAACAAAGAGGAGAGGATTCCCAAACCCCTCGCTACGTGTTATTCAGTCAACTTTTACGACACGCAGGAGAACAAGGAGAAAGTATTCTTGCTCCCCTCACTCATGGGAAAACATTATAGTAATATGTTCTGTATTCTGAATCGTGGGACTTAGTAATGCAGAGTTTCCCCAGGGTTGCTCTAGGGTTATTCACATTTACTAGGAAAGTCACTTAACTAACCTAATCATACCTAATAAATCTAGGGGTTATCTATCTCTATAAGGGGTTCTAGGGGTACTCATCTTTATAAGATCAAATTTAAAATGTGTATATTTTTACAAATGCGTCCATTTCAATTTGGAAGTGAAAATTATATTTTTCTCAAGGTTTTTTATGTTCTTTCAATGATTATGGCTTTGAAAAACGTCGGAAAAAAATGCTAACCTAACCTAACCTAAAATATAGTCAATTGGGACATTTTCCTATAGTTTTATTGTGTATCTGAAGGAATATAACCTTGGAAACTGTCGTAAAGTACTATTTTATTAGGTTAGGTAAGGGAAAATTATGATTTTCGGCCACATTTGAAAAAAAACAACAACTTAGAATGGGGTTGAAAAATATCTGAATTATTCAATTATGACATACTGTCTTAGGCTAGAAGCTGGAACACCATTGAACAACGGTATGCATCTACTTTACCACCCCAATTAGCAAAGCTAAAATACAAAACAGTGAAAATACCTAAAACAACTAATAATGCAATCATCATAATTATCTTTCCTAAGCTGGTGTCGAAATAACTTTACCTAACCTAACCAAGCCTAATATGATATATTTCATGATATTTTTCCCTGACTGGGAGAGCGAAAATAATTATCTATTATTTAATAAAATTAAATTCTTGCAAATGACTAAAAATATACTTTATAAACAATTTACAAACATGTGAGATAAATAGTAAACAAAGTCTACCGAAAAATGTTTAAACTGAAATTGCAAAATAAATCACTAATATTTACGAATATTAAGATCATAAAGGTTAAAAATTAATAATCATCAAATAAAACACCCATAAAAAGTATCAAAAAGTTACCAAATAAACGCTAAAATGCTTACAAAAACACGGGCAAAATGACACTCGCCCTCGCTGGGTCTTTTAAATAGCAAGTAATGTTTCTCATTTCTTAAAATTCTACTTCAGTGGCTAAGAAAAGAACCAGATTTATTTAAGTGGAATAATTATGATAATAATAATAATAATAATATTGTTCTGAGACATGCTTCATATACATAAGCATATATGAAGATATTATATTATTTTTTTTATTCATATTATATACAGCATGTACATACAATGAATGTACATATAGCTTTTATTCTGGTCGTCTAAAACTTAACAAAGCATTAATAACATGTATAAAACAAGTATAGAAATTAGATCACTAAAAGTTTAATCGAATTAACCTTCCACCACCTCATGTTATGTCTGCCATGGCCGGGTGGTAGTAGAGACACTTTGATTTGTCAGATCATCGGTTCGTAATGAGGCACTATTCTAGCCCTTACTAGACAAGGGAGTCTGTGACCGGATCATATATATATATATATATATATATATATATATATATATATATATATATATATATATATATATATATATATATATATATATATATATATATATATATAGTTCGTCAGGAATAAGTTGGTATTGGCAGGATAAAATTATAAAAATCTCTGCATTTCACTCTAATTATGAAAATATAATCTCATATAAACGTTATAGTAAAAGAAAAGCTGTTATCCCCAACAGAATCAAATTTTTTTGTCATAACCTAACTTAACCTAACTTAATGTAATATTCTGGCTTCATACCAATTGTAATACTGTACCTGTTCGCAACTTAAATCTCAAGAGGTCTCCGCCACAAAAACAGTTTCACTTATGCGACTTATAAATCAATAAAAATGCATTTTATACTATAAAGGAATATAATTTATAAAAATAATCCTTTTACCGATGTTTTACATCCTGGAGAAAAGTCACAATAAATAAATAAGACAAAAAATATAAATTAATAAAGAATTAGACATCTTAGTTTACCTGTGTATTCCTCCGCCAATGCCGAGTCCGTTTACATTTTCTTTCACTGCCGAGGAGATTCCTACTCAGTCAAGTCTCGACCAGTGTTGAGGCAGGTTGTGTCCGAAAAGTAAGTTCTGTGCGAGAAAAACCGTAAACAAAAAGGACATGGCTTTGGATACAGGGATGAAGTGTATAAAATACCTCCTGTTTATTTTCAACCTACTGTTTGTGGTAAGTTTTAGAACTTTTTCTTGTCTTTTGGATTACTTTCGAAAGGTTTGTTTCTGGGGCAACTTTTGTTTGGAAATAGTTTCTTGGTGTCAACGTTGTCGGGGTGAAGGAGGGGGTGCAGGAGGCGCGAGAAGTGATTGAGAACTCCAGTTGTCAAAAATCACTTGGAACGAGGCAAACACGAAGGATTTTTTTTTTTTTTTTTTTTGCGTGTAGAATGTTCAGGTTTTCTTTACCTATTGCGAATATCCAGGTATTTATCGGTGTGACCTGGTAAGATACCCCGTGGCATTAGACCCTTTCTTGATAACCTTGGCAAATAACCATAAAAACGTGTTTTATACAGATCGTGTTTCGATCTGCCCTATTTTTTCGCTAGAGCGAGAGAGACTGGAATATATTTCCATGAATATTTATGGTCTGAAACCGAATAAAATTTTGTTTTGTGTAGTAAATATTAGCAAACAGCTGGGTTCAAAAAAACCCTTTAATTTGAAATACAGGTGTATTTCTTAATTTTTATATATGAATATACACCGTTTTATGTGTCAGTTTAGTCCCAAATCGATTTGGGGTGGACACAGAAATGATGGAGCTGGGATGATATGGAATAAAACCGATTCAGAACAGGTCATGATCGAGAACTTCTTATCCAATGGTTCTTCTATATAAATATTTACATTTTTAGCCAAACATGTGAAGAACATAAAACATTGAAAAATCTAAACACATTTCAACAAAAAAATATGATTTCAAATATATTTTTTTAATTAGGTTGAAGTAAACCTAGCCATGCTTAAAATTGATATAATAATTTTTATGAGGTTTTTCTTAACTAGAGGATGTGAAAGCAAACATTTACCTAATGTTAATGTTTGTAATTTTTTGAAACGAAGCACAATATTAGGATCTTGTAAAGATAAATAACCCCCGCAACCCCATGTAAAGTTGAATAACCCCGTAATCAAACTTGTAAAGTTAAATAACTCCGTAATTAAACTTATAAAGTTGAATAACCCGTTGTTTTCTTGATAAGAACCAATTGACTAACCGACTAAAGCAAGCGAAAATAACTTTGTAAATAAAAATAACCCCTATAACTACCTTGCAAAAATAACCCCTATAACTACCTTGCAAATATGATGAACCCCAAAGATTTTCATGTAAAGATGAATAACCCTAAAGGAACCTGGGGTTATTTATCTTTACAAGATCCCAATGTTTTTATTATGGATAAGCAACTGGTTTTAAGGGAGGACCTCATTTAGGTATCCAGTACTTTAACGGAACACTTAACATATCGCCCAAATATTTTATAGCTTTTTATGGTAAGCGTTAACTTTGACAACCCCAGTTACGAAAAAAAAAATCTTTTGAAAATAATATTAAGTAAGGTTTGGTCAAGTTAGGTTAGCTCCAGTTAAGAAAAGAGTTGATGGTTTAAATATACATATTTTTATCAACAACGTGTTATATAAATAAGGGAAGGTATATATTTGTTTCATTGCGAGAGAGTGAGAGAGGCCTCAACTGGTCCGAATCCCGTTTAAAGTTCATTGTGTACGGGATGTTTATGACCGCTACGGCTCTGCCTGGAGATCCTCAGTGGTTAGGATTCGGTTTTACGTCGCGAACTTCTTTTTCCACTAAGGGCTAGGACGGTTGCCTTCTTACGAAGGCAATCGTTACCCTGAATGTATGCCCTTACTAACCTCAATCCGTGACGGGGCGCGAACTCTCGACCTGCCGCCTCAGAGTCGCAGACGTTACCATTTTGCCACGGAGACTACCCTGGAGATCCTCAGTACAAACTGTTATTACATAAACGTGCCATAAATGATCTGGTATTTTTTTAACACAAATATTTTCATTTTCAGTGACAGTTATTGTTGTCTATAATTGTTTTGTTATGTACAATACCGAATTTTCCCTCGTGAATTCGCATGAATTCTGTGTCATCGATTATAAGATCACATATATATATATATTTTTTTTTATTATTATTGTTATTGTAAGAGCATGGCTTAGGCGGTAGCGTCCGCGACTTTGAGGCGTTAGGTCGAGGGTTCGCGCCCCGCCACGGTCTGAGGTTAGCAAGGGCATGCACTCAGGGTAACGATTACATCTGCCAAAACAAGTCCTTCGCAAGAAGGCGACCGTCCTAGCCCTTGGTGGAAAAGGGAGTCCGTCACGTAAGACACTTATTGTTAATGCAAGAGCGATCCTTATAAACGTCGAAGTCCCTGCCTTAGGGAAGGAAAATATATATATATTTTTTTTATTATATTAAGGTGTTATTATTCATATCAATGGGGCCGCGGTAGATCAGTGGTAGAGTGAGCTAGTTTGGGATTATTACAAGTATTAAAGAAAATAGTTTTAATACACTAGCAGTTCATTATATTATAATGGTTAAGAGATAGAGAGAGAGAGGAGAGAGAGGGAGAGAGAGAGAGAGAGAGAGAGAGAGAGAGAGAGGTTGCGTGTAGTAAAGCTAGCCTATATTATACATTATTGATAGTCCCATTAAATCTAGGTAAAAATGTCAGTTACCCTTCACAAGTACTTAGAAGTACTTGCATAGTAATTTAAGCCTCATTAATACGCATTCCAAAAGGGCCCAAGAGATAAAGGTAATGTTGTGTATTTTTTTTTTTGGGGGGGGGGCATTTATCCCCAAGTAAGCGTTTTCTACATTGCTTATAGAAAACGTATTTTCACTACTACTACTACTACTACTACTACTACTACTACTACTACTACACTACTACTACTACACTACATAATAATAATAATAATAATTATAATATTTATAATATTTTATTGAAAGGGGACCACGGTAACTTGGAGGTAGGACGCATGAGTTGGTAATTGACAATCTCGGGATCGATCCCACTGCAGGTTGTTAAACATGGCATCCAGCCGTAATTCCCCAGCTCCAATATGTCTTGTGTCCATCCTCTTTGAATGAGGACTATTTGTGATACATAAAGCACACACACACACACACACACACACACACACACACACACACACACACACACACACACACACACACACACACACACACACACACACACACATATACAGAAACAGAAAAAATTTGTTTTTTTCAGATTTGCTTATTTTTTTCTCCCTACCATATCGAGTAGGCAAGGATTCCTTCATCGACAGTCTTTAAGACACGTTAATTTTTAGACAGTTTTAGCATATTCGTCGGTCTATTTTGTAGCGATTTTGACCCTTTATTCCCCAAATACATAAATTTTGGGCAAGATTGTATCTTCTGCTCTCAAGGGCATTTTTTTTCCTTTATTGAGAGATTCGATATCAATAAAAAACTAAATATTTTTCGTAAAAGGACTGTTGCGTTATAGACTGCTCTTCTACGAAGAAAACACAAAAACATTGAAAAAAAAAGAAAAAAAAAGCATGAGCTCCAGATGCTATTTTTAAATCAATCCACAATACGAATAAATCTTGCACTCGTAAAAAAAAAAAAACACACATACAAAGACTGTACTGTCTTGCTCTCGAAACCTCGATTGTCGAGGCAATTGATTTCATCATATGACAAATTGCTAGAGCTAATAAGAATAATTAATGACCAAAAATCATGTTTTAACTTCCATTTTAAACCAGTCAGTAATACGAAAAGAACATTCCTAGGTCTAAAAAAAAAAAAAAAAAAAAAAAACCCTGTGCTTCCTTGCTCTCAAGACCTCATTTGTCGAGGTGGTTGACTTCATCGTTCGACAATTGTAAGAGATGATGAGAAGCAGCGGGAGAAGATTGAGTCAATTCTCGCTTCAAATGAAGCCTCAGATTGACGTTACTTAAAAAGACTCATGAAGGGGGAGGGGGGTCCCAAGAGACACCCAATGAAGAACTTTTGATGTCTCTATGTTGACTTTTCTCGCAAGGTATTTGTGTTCTTTATTTTTCGTTTTTACGGATGTCATTTGGACTTTATGGGACAGAGCGATGCCATTTGGGCGCTGACGTTTTGGGATCTTGTTTTTGTATACTTATTTTTGTTTGATATGGATATAATTTAAGATTTACGGGACGTGACGATTAGGTGATGCCGTTTGGACTTTGCCATTTGGGCGCTTACATTTTGGCACGCAAGATATTTGTGCTCTTTATTTTTCGTTTTTACGGATATCATTTGGAATTTACGGGATGGAACGATTGGGCGCTGACGGTTTGGAAAGCTAGGTTTTTGTATACTTTATTTTCCCTTGATATGGTTATCATTTGAAATTTACGGGACGAGGCGATGGGCAATGCCGTTTGGACGATGCTATTTGGGCACTTACGTTTTGGCACGCAAGGTATTTGAGCTCTTTATTTTTTCTTTTTACGGATATTATTTGAAATTTACGGGACTTGACGGATTGGCGATGTCGTTTGGGCGCTGACGTTTTGGCGCGGCTTTTTTTTGTAAAGATGGTCAGGTAAAGTAAGGTTACGTTAGGTTAGGATTTCAAAACCTGAAAAAACCTAACGCTAGAATATTGGGTTGTCGCCAAATGGGTTTAGCGCCTAAACGCCGGTGCCAAATCCGTTGCGCCGAAATGTACCAAACCCTGAAATTGATGGATGAAATGGGCTACGGTCTTAGAATGGTTTCTATTCCCCTTTTGTCTTTTATGTTTGATAGAGCAATATGAACGCATTGGAAGACATAAAATGAGAATATGAATAAGTTTTGTTAAACAAAAAGCTTATTTTCTTAGCCTTTTTTTTTCCATTCAAGGGTTTCTTCTAGCGATTAAATTGGAGCCTGTTGCTTATAGATATGAATTCCGATCAAAGTTAGGTGTCCTTCTTAACGCCTCGCAGTTGGCTCGGACACGAGTGCTCTAACCACTGCCAGACTGCGGGTGGAAGTGATATGAACATCCTGCCTCTGACATAACATGAATCGTTCTTGATAACATATTCCATCGTAATATACTAACTTTTATATAGCAATTTATGATATGATTCGGAATTCATGGTAAAAGTTCCATGCCCACTTTCCCTGTGTGTGACCCATGCAGGGGATTGGGGCGAAATCGTGGCATCTCTATCCCTAAGTAGCTAGGAGGCTGATCGAGGTATGTTTGGGTTTTGGTGAATATGTTTGCTTTGACTCAGCCATCACCCTTGTATGTGTAGTTGATTCTCTTTCTTACTCTTCGATGGGTGGGTTCTCTACAGGTGAGGAATTGCGCGCCCCATGTCTCTCGTGGCTCATTCTCTATTTTTCTTAGTCTGCGTTTTTCTCTCATTCTCCCCAGCCTTGGGAGAGAATATCACTTCCATGTTCACCTACGTATCGTGAAAGGCGATGAAATGATTCCGAGCGAGGGGACTGGGAATCCCCTCTTCTAATTTCCTCCTATAAGTCAAGTTTTTTTTTTCTACATATAGATGTATTTAGGCAGATAGATAGATAGATCGATATTTAAAATGATTCATATCACGGCCTTCTATGGATGGTTACTAGGCATAAAAGTTAACTGAAAAATATACACTCTGGCTTACAAGTGTTGACTGACCTTTCGGCTGGAATGATTATATGGAATTATTCCAAATGTGATTCCTATGACCATGTCGAGGCCTTCTGGAATGGTTATTATTAGTGCTCTGAATAAGTGAATAGGAATTCATTTATTACAATGTTTACCAGGATTCCAAGTGGCGACCAAAAACTCTTCAGGGCATGTTATAACGGTGACTTATGAACCAATTTCCAGTCTGTGCATTAGTAACTTAACTTATCCACTGTGAGGTTGTAAGGTCATACTTCAAATTACGTTTTTATGAATTGTTTCTTTTTTATTTTCTTCCCTTTTCCTTTGTTCATTAGAACTAGTTTCTTTATGGTTTTACCTGTTTGTATTTTGTTTGTTTCCATCACTCATCAGGTCACCCATTTGTTTCACATTATGACCCTCCTTTCTCTCCCTCATCCCTTCTTCCTTCTTTTCTTTGGACTGGTTTAATTCACTTTTTTTTTTTATATTTTTGTTGCATCACTCTTCACTTCATCCATTTGCGCCACATTATCACCTCCCTCATTTGTTCTTCCATCTCATCCCCCCATCTCCGTACCCTCCCACCTCATCCCCCCATCTCTGTACCCTCCCACCTCATCCCTCCATCTCCGTACCCTCCCACCTCATCCCCCCATCTCCCTTCCCTACCACCTCATTTAGCCTGCATCAATGGGAGCATCTGGTAATAAGAGGCCCTCATCAACACCACCTTCAATTAAATTAAGTGGCATTTGCGGCACCTCGCGGTTTTCAGCTACTTAAGTGGAGACAGTTGAACGGCGCCAGTCTCGTTATAATGCAAGGGTGGATATGAAGAAAAGCTCTTGGAGACATTTTGGATATGGAGTTTAATTTAATTGCCATTGTGGCGAGTGGATATTAGGTGAGGAAAAAATGGATTTACGATTCAGTTTGGTTACGATCTCTGGTCTCTGTGAAGAGCTCTTGGAGACATTTGGATACTGATTTTTAATTGCCATTGTGGCGAGCGGTTATTTGAAGAGGGAAAAATGGTTTTAAGGTTCAGTTTGCCCACGATCTCCTGTCTAATAGTATCCGCAGTGCGGAGACTTTAGTCTCTATTTAATGATTCAAAGGAAGAAGAGTACTTGGAGACAATTTAGAAATTGACTTAAATTCAGTTGCTATAGTTGCTAGTGGTTATTGGGGAAGGGAAATGTGGTTTAACGATTGTTTGGTTACAATCTCTTCTCTCTTAGAAAATCTTTTGGGGACATTTTGTATAATGACTTAACTTTAATTTATATTTGCCAGGCATTATTGGGCTAGGAAAATAAATGGTTTCACGATTCAATGTGACCACGATCTCTTATCTCTTTGTATATCCACAGTGCCGTGGTCTAAGGCTCTGTTTAATGATTCAACAGCGGTCTCTGTTTAACTTGTCAGGTTAAAACAATAATCAAATGCACATGGAAACAGCCGCCTTGCTACATTTCAAGAATTTCGACCTAGAAGAGAAACTTCTCAGTCTCGGTTTCTTGGTATTGGTTGTGTTGCAATATATAATTTTTGTCTTTATGGAATTTATTCTATAATGGATTTAAATATTGTCTAGACTTTTCTATTTCCCTTATTTTAGTTGCAAGTTTCATGCATTGAAATGGTGACCCGAAAGGCTCTATCTTGATTGATTTATCTTTGCTATATATTTACAGTATTCATGAAACATAAAGATAGGTTAGGTCAGGTCAGGACAGATTAGGTTCGTTTAGGTTAGTTACAGGAAGGTTAGGTCAAACTAGATTATGTTTCAGGTTAGTTACAGAAGGTTAGGTCAGAATAGGCTAGGTTATGTTCATATTAGTTAGTTGGAGAATAGGTCAGGCTTGGTTAAAGTAGGTTAACTATTTAAGAGGGATCTTTATTTACAAAATATTCATTCATCATGAACAACCTTAATCTGTTGGCTCCTACTTGCTGAAAGGAGGCCAGTGTCTCATGTAACCTTGATATGCTGTTGCTTCCCAATAGGCGATTGGAATACCAATAAATCTTATGTAGGACTAATTTGTTTGTCGTTTTTGGTTATTTAGCTATGCGATGCAAATATGTCCATTTTGCTTGTTTAAATATTCAATGCAAGTATGTTGATTTTGCTCCATGCAATACAAGGGTGTCGCTTTTGCTTGTTTAAACATGGAATACAAGTGTGTCGTCTTTTCTTGTTTAACCATGGAATACAAGTGTGTCGTTTTTTATTGGTTAACCATGGAATACAAGTATGTCGTTTTTCATTTGTTAACCATGGAATACAAGTGTCGTTTTTGCTTGTTTAACCATGGAATACAAGTGTCGGTTTTGCTTGTTTAAACATGGAATGCAAGTGAGTCGTTTCTGATTGTTGAGCCATGCAATTCAAGTGTCTCTTTTGCTTGTTTAGCTGTGCAATGCAAGTGTGTCGCTTTTACTTGTTTATTTGTGCAGTGTAAATGTGTCGCTTCTTCTCTTTTAGCTGTACAATGCATGTTTGTCTCCTTTTGCTTGTTTAGCTATAAAATGCAAGTTCAGTTTCACCTTTCCAAAGTCGAATCAAGGAGTAACAGTATTGAAATAGGAGATAGCAATTATGCAGTCAGTTGCTTCATGACCTTATACTGGGCCGCGGTAGCTCAGTGGTAAAGCGTCCAAGTAGGGAAGTGACTAACACAAGTTCTATCCCATCGCGGGGCGTTAGAAAGGGCATCCAACCTTAATTCCACAGCTTCATGTCTTTTACCACTTCCATTCGAATGGGGGTAACTGTGACACATATAACTATCTTTTTCTTTCTTCATGACCTTTGACAGTGGAATTAGTGCCACAGTGACCTTTATGGCACTTCTCAATTTTGAGGTATTGAGATTTATTTATTTATTTTTTAATTTATTTTTTTTAAATATCTGAATGTTGATATCCATTTTATACTTGTTTGCCGGCTTATTTCTGTATTAATCGCCATGATGGGGGTGGACACAGACTTTTTGGACCTGGGGAATCAAGATTGGATACCTATCCTAATTCCCAGCGGTAGGCTTGATCACAGGTATGGCACTTCCCTGTCGAGTACTCTAACCACTGCGCAACCGCGATCCACGTGAGTACATTTGATACTGAGTAATTGTATGTCTTGAATATGCAGAATTGATGTTTTTCTTAATTACTTTGACACATTAAATCAAGAATCACTTAAATCTAACCAATTAGGGAAGCAATCTAGCCCAGATAAATGGAGAGGTTTGGTGCTAATTATTCCCTCTTTTTAACGTAAGTGGTTTAATTCTTATGTTAATGTTTTGTTTGTATGTTTGTTCCGGTTTTACGTCACGGACTCCCTTTTCTACCAAGGGCTAGGACGGTTGCCTTCTTGCGAAGGACTTGTTTTGGCAGATGTAATCGTTACCCTGAGTGCATGCCCTTACTAACCGCAGACCGTGACGGGGCGCGAACCCTTGACCTGACGCCTCAGAGTCGCGGACGATACCGCTTGAGCTACGGTGACTACTGATGTTTTGCTTGTATATGGAATATAAAAAAAATGCTGGAGTTTTGCCTCTGTGACACGGTGTCTCTGTCAAGTGAATTTCATCATGGGTGAGGTCGAATCTAACTTTAGTGTAAATTGATACAACCTTGGAGGTAACTGAAGACGTGGAACGAGGAAGGAGGAGGAGGAGGAGGAGGCGAAGACAAGAGGAGGTAGAGGAGGAGAAGAGGTGGAATAGGAAAAGAAACGAGGAGGAGGACAAGTGGAGTAGAAGAAGAAAAGAGAAGAGGTGCGGTAGGAGGAGAAAAGAGGAGGAGAAGAGGTGTAGTAGAAGAAGAAAAGAGGAGGAGAGCAGGTGCAGTAGGAGGAGAAGAGGTGCGGTAGGAGGAGAAAATAGGAGAAGAGGTGCGGTAGGAGGAGAAGGAGAGGTGCAGTAGGAGAAGAAAAAATGAGGTGTAGGAGGAGAAGATAAAGGGGAGGAGGTGGAGTATCAAAAGAAAAGAGAAGGTGGTATTCTTCCTTATATATGCTATTTTTAAAATGAGGACAATCTATTTTGTTTGTCATCTCGTTTCAAATTATTTGTATGCTATCTTGGAGGAGGAGGAGGAGGAGGGATTTTTTTTAAATTAATATTTTTGTGTGTACGTATGTATATGTATGTACGTATATGTATGGGGGAATGCTATTGATTCACGATTGAAAGATAATTTTACCCTTAATCTCACAACATTTTTTGTTTGTTTGCGTGCACTGCGTATTAGAGGACAGAAAAGGCGAAATCGAACTATTTAGAGCCACTCTTTTAGCGCTAAACTATTTTGGCGTTGCCCTTTTAGCACTAAGCTGATTTAACTTGATAAGTGTCAACCAAGCTATTTTTAATTTATTAAAGGCGCCAAAATAGCGTCGCCAAAAAGTACCCTTGCCCTGGCGCCAAAAACGGCGGCGCCAAAATGTACCCTTGCCCTGAAGATTACAGTAAAGATGACACGTTATTGTTGGAACGGCTCACATGGTTGTCATTCTTAATCCTACTGTAGCCTGGTAGAGAGATTAAGGTGGCTTTGCATCGACGCTAGAGGGTTGGTCCTGTACCCGGTCTCAAGGATACGAGAATTTGGAGAAGTGTTTCTAAATAAGACAGTGCACACACACATACACACACAATAAGAGATAGATAGACTAATAGATAGTTAGGTAGACAGTTAAATAGATAGACGGACATATATAGATAGATAGATAGATAGACAGATATATAGATAGAAAACTAGATAGATGAAAGGTTGATAACTAGGTAGATAGATGGATAGATACATAGATAGATAGATAGATAGATGAAAAGATAGGTACATAGATAAAAAGATAGATACATATTTAGGAAGATAGATGAAATATAGCTAGCTAGATAGATAGATGAAAAGATAGGTATATAGATAAAAAGATAGATAAATTTTTAGTTAGATTGATGAAACATTGATAGATAGATAGATATGTAGATGATAGGTAAAAAGTAGAGAGCAAGATATATATATATATATATATATATATATATATATATATATATATATATATATATATATATATATATATATATATATATAGAGAGAGAGAGAGAGAGAGAGAGAGAGAGAGAGAGAGAGAGAGAGAGGGATCAAGACTAGATGCCCTTCTTAACGGCCCGCGGTGATATCGAACCCGACTCGCGCGATCTACCCATGAGCTTCCTGTGGCCCTCAAGTACCTCTGCAAATAGGATGTTCAAAATTCTCTCTGTTAACCAACTTTACCTTCTCAAAATCTTCAACACTTGACATTTAGAACTGACATTTTTATATATATTTTTTTTTTACCGCCTCTTCAAACCAGTAAAGTTGCTCAAAATCAACCAGGATGTAAATCGTGAAAATGATATGAAAAGATACCACAATATATTAAGCGGCACAGGGGCTGCTTCTTTCCTTCCAATGCCAGACTCTGGAACTCTCTTCTTCCTTCTGTCTTCCCTAACGCTTATGATCTTTCTGCCGTCATAAATCTGATCTATCGTCAATCTTAGGCTTTAATCTTGCCGTATTTCAAGTTTTTTCAGTACTTGGACTATTCATTAACCTTGTCTTTTTCTTATTTTTTCTATCATTCTCTGTTTTTTTGCCTTGTACTCAAGCTGCTACTTTTTTCTTCTCAATGTTTTTTATTTTTTTGTGACACCGTCTCGGTGTCACATTTATTAATAAAAATGCGAGAGTACATCATATATTAAAGGACAAAATATTACTCTCTCTCTCTCTCTCTCTCTCTCTCTCTCTCTCTCTCTCTCTCTCTCTCTCTCTCTCTCTCCCCCTCCCCTCCGATCCTCAATTGCAAATCCGCAATAATAATTTGCAAGAGGCCAGGGAATGTAAACACTATCCCACAAAAGGTTAAAGAAGTCAAACGAGGGTTCACATAAGAGAGGTCTGTTCTCTTTTGATTTTGTCCTTGAATAGTGCATAGCTTTTGTTGTTGTTGTTGTTAATATAATTATTATTATTATTATTATTATTATTATTATTATTATTATTATTATTATTATTAATATTATTATTATCATCGTCGTCGTCTTTGTATTCAATATCATTATATTGAACATTATACACTCACACACACACACGCACACGCACGCACGCACGCACGCACGCACCATCACGCACGCACGCACGCACGCACACACACACACACACACACACACACACACACACACACACACACACACACACACACTGTATATTATACAGGGTGTTGTAACTTTATAATAATGTTGTTTTTGAAGCAGACATAGATGTAACTGTAATGTGTGTGTTTCATAAAACAAGATTTCAGACGGAGAATGAATGTCTGAGCAGCAATTGGACAGATTTATTCGAGTGTTCTGAAGACATTAAAGTAAGCAGTAATATGTTTGTATTTATTTATTCGTGAATAGTAATATTTTACTCATTGCTGGTCCCAAGTCCGGATGAGTGTGGAGGGTATCATTAGGAAGGGCATCCGGTGTAAATACCCAACATGACTAGTGCCATAAGAGTGCCATAAATAGAGCCATATATAGAGCCTTGGGAAATGCCCGATATGAATCTTTAATATCCGTCCTGAAAATCTCTTTAAATTGCACGTACATACAATATAACCGCCATCCCCTTTGTAAGGGGGTGGTCGAGTCAAAGTACACACATTCACCAGAAACCAATCATGCCTCGAACACTCCTCTCAGCTTCATGGGGATGAAGTGTTGCCGCAGTACACCTACCACCCTGCTTGGGCCATCCACAGGATAAGTGGGTAAGAATCTTCTGCCGGGACACCCGACGACCGCAGCTGGTTTACCCCACTGTATCAAAAATGTTAAAATGTAAACATGATATAATTGATACGTAATTATACAAGGCGATTATAATATATATTTTTTTGTTATTGTTTTTGTTGTCTTTGGTCAGGTGTTAATGTTGCCATTGCTCAGAAATTATTTTATTTACACTTCAAAAGACGACCATTAATTACGACGAGTGTGGATATATCATACTGTTAGGAAATTGTCACGGTAATTAATGTTGTTTTTCGTATCTTAATGACAAATTGTTAATTGAATTTACAAGTTATTGTATCAGGATATTGTGTTTTTGAGCCGTTATAGCTCAGTGGTAGATTGCGCAAGTCAGGAAGCACCTAACCCTGTTTCAGACCCAGTGCGGTGTGCTAGGAAGGGCATCCAGCCTTAATCCTTCAGCTCCATGTTGTCTGTTCATCTCCATTCGTATGGGGTCTAATTGTGATATATAAGACGGTGTTTTATTTAATGTGTATGTTTTCCATGTATTGACTTTATTATAAAGGAAATTTGATTTATAAACAACCCCAATTGCTCCGTTTTATGTATCAGAGTCAGTCCCCACTCGATTTGGGGTGGACACAGAAAATTTGAAGGTGGGGAATTAGGTACTGTATGCAATAAAGCTGTAGAATCGTTTTATGCGTCACAATTAGTCACCATTCAAATGGGGGTGGAGACAGATAGGTTTGAGTTGGGGAATTAAGCCCAACAAAACGGGCACCTCATAGCATTGTTGTCGCATCTGAGAACAATGGATAAAATATTCCAGCTTTCGTATGAACTCAGATGACTTTCCCCCGG
>JAXCGZ010017222.1:70000-80000 GCA_037179515.1 Halocaridina rubra | reverse complement strand
CCTTACTCACTCTCACCTATACAGACACACCTTAGCACGAGGGTCTGCCCCTCTCATTTTATCTCTCTATTTATGTCATTTTCATGCTTCTTCCCCCAAATCCTTCCCATCCAAGTTCCCCCCTCTCTAGGGATGACACCCTGAATAAGACTACGAGAATTCACCCGAAGCCGTCACAAATTCCCCCCCCCCATCCTATCCCCGTTAACCCATGTGTAGATGTGCATATATAAGGGAAAACAAATTGATATACATATAAATCTTGGCCATCCTACACCATAGACTACTCTCGATAGTCTATGCACTCAATCTGTGCATTATTAAGACATACTTTCGTTGTGTTTTGTGGACGTGACGCTTTTGCTGAAAAATTTCTTCATTTACTTACAAATCTCTGCCACCCCGCATGAGAAAGTAGAGAACTGGTCCAGCCAGTAAGAAGAAAAGTGCTATCGATGTCCAGGTCCAAAGGTGGAATGGGAAGATCAGGGCCTGCCATCTTGGTAATGGAGGCTCCGTTATCAACAAGACGCAGCTCATCTATTTTTGAAGGCATAGCAGAAAACAGAATAATTATAAAACTTAACTCAATTAAACAATCACCCCCCACCTGTACACAAAGAAAACATATAGCATCATCTAACTATAAATATGAGATATGATGAAGTTTCAACGTGAAGTTCTTGCACTTGGGTAGAAGGGAAACAGTCACATATATTTTTCTTTAGTGAAGCTGCGGATTTTGGATCTTTGAAACAATCTCCCCTTTTTATAGGTCTCTCTCTCTCTCTCTCTCTCTCTCTCTCTCTCTCTCTCTCTCTCTCTCTCTCTCTCTCTCTCTCTCTCTCTCTCTCTCTCTCTCTCTCTCTCTCTCTCTCTCTCTCTCTCTCTCTCTCTCTCTCTCTCTCTCTCTCTCTCTCTCTCTCTCTCTCTCTCTCTCTCTCTCTCTCTCTCTCTCTCTCTCTCTCTCTCTCTCTCTCTCTCTATCTCTCTCAGCTCGTTTACCCTGATTAAAGTAAATCAAGAAAATACAAGGGAAAAGTCAAGAAAAAACACGTGCCTGCAGGCACGTGTTTTTTTCTAGACTTTTCCCTTGTATTTTCTTGATTTACTTTAATCAGGGTAAACGAGCTGAGAGAGAGAGAGAGAGAGAGAGAGAGAGAGAGAGAGAGAGAGAGAGAGAGAGAGAGAGAGAGAGAGAGAGAGAGAGAGAGAGAGAGAGAGAGAGAGAGAGAGAGAGAGAGAGAGCAGTGAGTTCCAGTATATATGAAATGCAACGGGTGTGATTTCGGACGATCCTAAAGCTATCTGTAGCAACATAGGATTATGAGTCAAATATAACAAATGAAACTGATGTAACCTCATTATCAAAAGGCATTGTGTAATCCAAGACAGGTGTGCGAGTGACAGAGACGAATAGATCTGCTATCCCTATGTCCGCTTCATCTCTCTTCATCAGTCCCATCATACCTGTCCACCCACGTTCGGTCTTTTCGCCCCATTTCTCATCTGAAACAACAGAGGAAAAATCAGGGGAAATATTACAGAGATAATAGGAAATTCATTCTATTTTAAGCATGCTTGTTCTCTCGAGCCATTTCTGGTCCTCTCGCCCCTGTTATAATATGCAACAAATATAAAGAAAAATATAATTATTCCATTGCAGCGGTGTTTCGTCGTTTCGACCCGTTTTCGTAATGGTTTCTCACTTCCATATTTATTTTATTTTTCCTTTAGAAATATTTTTAATTGTTAATTGAAAGATGTGTTTAAGATATTCAGTCAGATATATAGATTTTTTTAATATGTACCGTCTACTTAATGTTTATACACCAATAAATCAGATTTATCTCAATATACTTTATTTGCATTTTTAATTTATACTTAATCTAATTGTACGTGGTTTGGGAAATGGGGAACAAGACTGAAAGGTGTGCCACTAGAACTTGGGGGTCATTGCTTTAAACGTCGTTAGAAATATAGATAATGTTTGATAATATATAGAAGTGCCATCTCGGAAAGACTGCTTAAGACATGCATAGTTTTAAAGGATGACATTGTTAGCGTGAGAAAATCAAAATTAAAAAAAAACAACTAACCCGTATGCAAGGAGTTACTAGCACAGAATTCTTTCCTTTGAGAACATATATGCACATACGCACAGTCACCTAAAACACATACTAAACAGTGAAATGATAAATCTAAATACATTTATATATATTTAAGGAAAATTATGATTAGAGGTAAAACAATAAACATTGAGCATAAGACGGGGAATTACGAGTGCGGACCTCTTTCCCGTGAGAATACTTAGGTAATCACACACACACACACACACACACACACACACACACACACACACACACACACACACACACACACACACACCACGGTTTAGATCCATTGGAGCGATACTTGATACGGGTGGCTCTTGCTTTTAGAGCTAGAGGTCACACGAATTAAAAAAGTAAATAAAGAAAACAATAATTACCATTGGGTGGTTCCTGGTATTTAACTGTGAAATTAACAGCTGCAGACAAGGTGTTGACAATGGCGACGTCAATGCCGTAAGGATACAAAACGACTCCATTTTCGTCTCTAAAGTACATGATGCTGGGAGCGAAAACGAAAGCTACAGCCTGCAATAATAATAATAATAATAATAATAATAATAATAATAATAATAATAATAATAATAATAATAATAATAATAATAATAATAATAATAATAATAATATTGCAAAATCAAGATCAGACCCATGCCTCAGCAAATTTCAATTCTAGGCCTTAGGTTTCCCTGGTGCATATCGGCTCTGTCAGAGGGAATGATGTGTCTCAGTTCTTCTACTTCAAGAAAAGAGTTATATGACTTCGCAAGTTTCATTCATTTTTAATGTATTATGGATGTTATAGTCTTTCCTGGACAGTGCTGAATAGGGGTAGTCATGTAGAAAGGAAACTTGAGGTTAAAATTTAATGGATCTTTTTATTTCTTTCAGGCCGTTCCACTTTCCTTGATCCCAGGACCTATCCACAAGCTACTAACAGCTGAGGAATATGTTCATTCCTTGTTCAAGCAGTGAGCTAGGAGGGTATCCGCATTTTTACGCCTTTAGTGTTGCAGCTGGTAACACCATATGTACATGAATGTATATACCCATTACAAGGGGAATTAATGCTTTGTAAGGCACGGCTAGTCGCTGAGCTTACTTTGAGGGTGGCTCCTCTAAGGTCCGAAATTTTGTCTGGGAATAGGTTCCTCTCTCCTGTGAATCGATTCTTCTTCCAAGTGTTGATTCTTTCGACCCCAGGACCCCAGTACAGGAGATTCATATAGATCTGCCATTGTTGTCGTCTGTTTTGAGACTTCGGAGAAATAAAAGAAAATATAAGTTGCCAAGACATAATATTTTATCTGATATGATATTTCAATGGATTCGTAAATCCTTTTTAGGCCTAAGTATATATATATATATATATATATATATATATATATATATATATATATATATATATATATATATATATATATATATATACATACATACACACACACACACACACACACACACACACAGAAAATGAGAGAGATCTAGGAGTAAACATACTGGCAGATTTGTCTCCAGAAATACAAATAAATGGCATAGTAAGGGCAGCATATGCATTCTTATCAAATGTAAGGGTAGCCTTCAGGCACATGGACAAGGAAATGTTCAGAAATATTTATGTAACCTATGTGAGGCCAAAACTCGAATATGCAGCCCCCTTTTGGAATCCGCACTTGAAAAAGCACATAGCTAAGCTTGAAAAAGTTCAAAGACATGCCACGAAACTGGTGCCAGAAATACGCAATCTCAATTATGATGAGAGGCTGAGGGAATTAGACTTACCATCACTCGAAGCTAGAAGAGTGAGGGGGGATATGGTGACAGTCTTTAAATTCCTTCATGGTTATGATAGAGTGGATAGGGATCGATATATTGATATGGCTGGCTCTAGAACTAGAGGTCATAGTTTAAAGCTTCGTAGGAAAACTTCTTTGCAGGATGTAAGACAATACTTTTTCAGTGTAAGAGTAGTTGATAATTGGAATTGGCTAAGCGAGGAGGTAGTTAATGCTATCTCAATCCATAGTTTTAAGGACAGGTATGATAAGTATCACTAAGTATAAAATGGAACCGATGAGGAGACGGGAAGATACGAGCTTTGGGCTCTTTCCCGTAAACACAATTAGGTAATCACACACACACACACACACACACACACACACACACACACACACACACACACACACACACACACACATATATATATATATATATATATATATATATATATATATATATATATATATATATATATATATATATATATATATATATATATATATATATATATATATATATATATATATATATGAGTAGGGGAAAGAATACCTCCTCTGTGTTCCCCTGCATTCGTAAAATCGACTAAATGGGGCGAAACGAGGGGATTCCCTTCCTTTATATTTTTTTCCCACTAGGAGTCTAACTATTGCTTTGATTCAGTCACCCCCATTACAATGGGAAGTTTGGCTTCTGTATGTAGAATTATATACACGCGTATACATACACACACATACCTGAATAATGCCAACAATATGCTCTGTTTTTTTGCCTTTTTGCGACGCCACCAACACATTTAATTGTTCCAGGGTTGGACCCACGAACACGTATCTGATATAGAAATAAGTAAATTAATATATAAATAATTTTTTTGTTTTATTTATTTATGTATGAATTATGTATATACACAAACATACATACGTACATACAAATGAACAAAAGCACATACATGCATTTGTATGAACATGCCTTTACATTTCTATCTATAAATAAGTTGTATATTAACGTACTCATACATACATGCATGCATACATACATACATAAATACATACATACATACATACATACCTGCCTCCGTAGTCCCAGTCATCAACTTGTACCTCCGTAAATGTCTTTAGGAGCTCTGTTTCTACCCATAGGAAAAAGTAAGCCCTACATTCCGTTGATTTCCAGTGTATATTATTTAGATCAGTACCTGAAGCTATGATCAACACCTGCACGAAGAAATAGAAGTATTATTATTATTATCATCATTATTATTATTATTATTATTATTATTATTATTATTATTATTATTATTATTATTATTATTATTATTATTATTATTATTTTATTATTATTATTATTATTATTATCATCATCATCATTATTATTATTATTATTATTATTATTATTATTATTATTATTATTATTATTATTATTATTATTATTATTATTATTATTATTGCAAAAAGATATTTTATTTGTATTGATCAGTATTTAAGTACGCCATATGGAATTCTCGTGTGATGGTTCAGCCATGATCAACTCCAAAGCATACTCGTATTGATATACCGTTGATGAGTGAGGCCAGTGGTTGAACAGGACCTTATTGAGTTCACGTATTTTTCGATAATAGTAAACATACTGGTCCTAGAGCTCCCATAGCATAACAATAATTATTATAATGTTGTTGATGATGATAATGATGATGATGATGATAATGATGACGATGATGATGATGATGATTCATGTAATCTGTCTTTTATTAACATATTTATATTTACATTTTAAGGTGCAATGAAATGCCCCCTAATTTTTGTGAGTGAATGTACACAATTGTTATTTACCTTCAATGGCAGAAACGTCTTGATATTGATTAAGGTTTTTGACAAATAGATAAGTAGATACATAAATATAAAGAAACATAAATGTGCAAACGACAAACATCCAGATTTCAACATACATACATACATACATACATACATACATACATACATACATACATACATACATACATACATACATACATACATACATACATACATACATACAGACAGACAGACATACAGACATACAGACATACATACAGAGAGATTCATACAAGGATTCGAACATTCAGAAATATATTCTTACATGCAGGCATATGACATACCCTGATCCATGCACATACATACATACATACATACATACATACATACATACATACATACATACATACATACATACATACATACATACATACATACATACATGCATACATACATACATACATACATACATGCATACATACATACATACATACATACATACATACATACATACATACATACATACATACATACATACATACATACATACATACATACATACATACATACATACATACATACATACATACATACATACATGCATACATACATACATACATTGCACTTTTTATCCACACAGGCAGACATTCAAACTGATAGATATACAGATGTTTTCAAGCTACGTGTTATTTTAAATAATAACCACATTTGATATCAACAATATTTGTATTACATAGCTCACACCTAGAAAGTCCTGATTTTGACTTCCAAATATGGTCCGTAAGCTTCTCTTTGGCATAGAAAAGAGAGCAATGCAGGCTAACCCCTTGCAACTCAGCAGGCTCAAGTCTGCATTATTAGATGCGATGGACCAGTAATGGTATAGTATTTATGCATTTAAGCATGTAATGTATATATGTGTTTTAAGTAGCTTATGCATATGTATGTATATTATATATTTGATCTGTGTATGTGTATATTATATATGGATATATGAATGTTACTATGTGTGGGCATATATATATATATATATATATATATATATATATATATATATATATATATATATATATATATATATATATATATATATATATATATATATATATACAGTATATATATATATATATATATATATATATATATATATATATATATATATATATATATATATGTATATGTATATATATATATATATATATATATATATATATATATATATATATATATATATATATATTATATATATATATATACATTTTAAAGTAGAATTGTACATGTGTATGTATGTATTATATCACACATGCATGTATGTATGTGTGCTCCTCATGTTATCTCGTTTGCACATTATCAGATCAATGAATTTACTTTTAACATAAAGTATTGAAAATATACAACTGCTATGATGTGTAATAAAGCGTGAATAATTTTGATGTTTTAAAATGAAAAGTATATATGAAATATGTAAAAAAAAAAAAAAGAAGAAGAAGTATCATATCGACTACAGATGCATTGTAAATACCTCTGTATTTATATATGTGAGTATTTTATTTATTTATTTATTTATACACCTATTCATTCATTTATTTATTGAGGTTTTTATGGCAAATGGATGTTGATTTTGATATCAGACTTAAGATTTATATTGTATGCATTGTCTTAGTAATATAATAATAATACAAATAATAGTGATGATGATGATGATAATAATAACGACGATGAGGGTGATGATGATAATAATAATAATAATAATAATAACAATAATAATAATAATAATAATAATAATAATAATAATAATAATAATAATAATAATAATAATAATAATAATGATATTGCATTTTATTATCATTTTTATTATTATTATTATTATTATTATTATTATTATTATTATTATTATTATTATTATTATTATTATTATTATTATTATTATTATTATTATTATTATTATTATACAGTGCCATCTTTGTTACCTAATCTCAATAATAAACTCACTTAAAAGGATATTATACCACTTGTGACTTCTCTACTTACTAAATATAATGTACAAATTGCCACACACTTGATTCTGTAATTTTTTTGCGTATCGGTTAATACATTTTTCATTGCACAAGATACTATATATATATATATATATATATATATATATATATATATATATATATATATATATATATATATATATATATATATATATACTGTATATATATATATATATATATATATATATATATATATATATATATATATATATATATATATATATATATATATATGGAAAAATATCGGATTCACCCACCTGTCTTCTGTGAGGAAGCTCAACTAGCTGTGACAATATTTGCATTGAATGGAATCCAGGTCCCAGTGCAATTACCAGATCACAATCAGCGAGTTCTCGTCGCGCGATTGCAAGGAGAGAGTTCCCAAGCATTTGAATTTCATCTGCTTCCATCGAGGAATTGAAAGGTTTTCTAACCTTTTGCAACTTGATAATCATGGCGTTGGTCTTTAAAGCTTGCGTTTCGAGTTGTGTTGATTGCAGACTCGTAATGGGTGAAGTTGAAGTACTCGCTTTTTCATACATTTTATTTTCATCTATTGTCACGGAGGAAATGGTAGGTTTAAGGGAGGTTTTTAACTGTACAATCGTGACATTACTCGTCAAAGATTGTATTTGGGGATGTGGTGAAGTGTTGGAAGAGGATGAATTTGTGCTGTTTTCAATTCTCTGATTTTCATCCATTTCCAGCGAGTAACTGAAAGGTGTTCCGGGGTTTTCTAGCTGTGCAGAAGTAGTATTGTTAAATGCGGAGTGTCTGTGAGGTTGTGTTGCTTGTAAAAAGTTGTTGGATAAAGTTGAAATTCCCGAGTTTTGGAAGTCTTCTTTCTTAGCCTCTGCCGATGCTGATATGGCACTAGCCGAGAAACTGCCATAATAAAAGCAAGTTGAAAGTACTGTTGCAAACCAAAACCATTTGCAGTAGTGCAGCATTGCTGAACAAATTCTGAAAAAGAGAATATTTTTTCATATCAATCCTTCGACGATAACTTCTCATCTCATGTTCACTAAATATCCCAAATATGTTTTTGACGGCAAGCAAAATCGTCCAGTATTTATCCAAATCTCCCGAGATTTTACTGGTAAGGTTTGAATTTTAACCAGTGAATCAAGGCTAACCTACCGCTCAAAGGTTCAGGGTTAGACTTCCTGAGAGAGGCTCGTACTTTATCTCTTCGCCAGAATACCTCTTGGAATAGATGAGAATTGTAAGGTGATTAAGTCAATTTGATAATCTCATTTCATACCACAGTAAATGTGTAGTGTGAGTAGTGGAACATAATCTAACCTTTTTATGAAAAAACGCAATCTCTACTGCCCCCCCCCCAACACCTCAAATGATATGCTCACTAGGCTGCTGAGTTGAAAACAGATTTAAATCTATAATCCTTATTGGTTACCCTCATAAAAGTCAGCGAAATGAAGCTATGAGAACCACCTTTGATTACCTGAACTAGGACATACTTTAGTTGACACAGCCAAGATGGTTTTATATCCAGCGAACTACGAGAAGTGCTTATGAGATTAACCTGTCTCCCTGTTGCTTTTAGCTAATTTCTCTTTTATTTTTTAAAATAAGGCCATAAGGGATCTCTTTGTTCCTCGCTAGCCTCTTGATTACAAGTGTTGGGTTTAGCATAAAGTTATAAGGACTAATACCTATTCTAATACCAACCTTCTCCATCCGACCTTCGGATCGGCACTAATTTGAGTACTGAACCACTTACCGCTAGCAAAGTGCCAAGATACTTACTTGGAGTGCCAATGAGGACTAAGTGTCATTGATGTTCCTCTCTTCAATATATATTTTACATTAGATACTTCTTGGGGCTGGTGGGCGGGGCTTGAGGTCTGATAGGCGTGGCATAGAGGATTGCCACCTATTAGCTAAACTGCTTAAAGGTGGTTTGTACAGCTCTCCTTTTTGCCAAAGCTAGCCATTTGGGGGTAAGGAAAAATAAAGGTTGTGGAGTCTCTATTGATGGCTAACTTTGTCAACTTAGCTGTCTTTGTGAGTATATTAAATAACTTTGAGTTCGATAAGGAAAAAATATGCCCGTCCCGCAACCCTCATCTTAAAGAGAAGGAATTGAGTGTTGAAGTTGAGGGTTTCTGGAGGAATGCTCTTGGGTGGCAACAGAGAGGCTCTGGTGCCTTTAAAAAAAAAATGGAGCTTGGGTGGATGAAAAAGAAATTTGAAGGTGCTTGATGTGCTTTGGAGGAGGGGCTTGGCTGGATGAAAAAGAAATTTGAAGGTGCTTGATGTGATT
>JAXCGZ010017222.1:0-65000 GCA_037179515.1 Halocaridina rubra | reverse complement strand
GCTGATGATGTTCAGTATAGGCTGTCCATGAAGTTCATTGTTGCTATTCTGGTAATGGAGCTAGCAGCTTAAAGGGTATTGGGATCCATGATAGGTGTTACTGCATTATCTTTCATCGAATTTCAGAACAGACTTCACATTCGAGGATGTAGTGGAGCAGTAGATGTGGTGAGGCTTCTTGGCAGGAGGTGCACTCCCAAACGAGATCTTTCTCTATTTGCCAGGTGCACTTGTAACCGAGTCTCAGACGGTGCAAGTTGACTGCTGTGCTTCTGCAGAGGCTCTTGGGCAAGGTGATGCGCTGGAGATTGGTGTTGACTTTGTACCACCAGGTGGAGGGAGAACCAGTGTCAGTGCACAAGTTGTGTCGGGCTAGTATAAGGGAAAGGAGTGACCTGGAAGCTTTGATCTTGATCTGGAGAGTCCCAGGAGGCAGGGATATTTGAATTCCGCACAGAGAGAGTTTGTTTAGCAGCTTGGTCTGCGTCTTCATTTCCCTTGATGCCGACATGACTGGGAATCCAAGCAAGGGTGACTGCTTTTCCAATGTTGGTAAAGGTGAAGAAGAGAGAGAGATATCTCAAAAGGCTAGCTGCTTTTCATGCAGACTTTTTCTTTAGCTCATATACACATAAAAATCTTGATATTTGGAGAAGAAAAAACTAGAGCTTTCTCACGGCCAAGAAGCATCTCTGCTGATCAGCACCTCTTGTATCGGTTGATTTGCATCAAGCAGAGTATTTGTGCTATGGATGCCTACGAAACTTTCTCTGTTTCCTGAGCTGCATGGCTGAACAGTCCCGAGTTCCTAAGAAAGGCAATACCGATTCCGGGCTATCCCACAGAGTTCTCAGGGAGTGTATGTCATGTTGATGGCATATGTGGTTGTGTGTTGTGCAGTGTTCTATAATGTGTTGTCTGGGTTGTTTTCAATGTTTCCGCCTAGCAGGAGCCTTCGAATCATGTCGCTTTGTAGGAAATATTGTTCTTGTGTTTGTTGAGAGATAAGGTAATTACTAAGATGACCAAAGCATTTTCCAAGTTCTCGTTCCCTGTGAATGAGCAAGGGTTGGTTTTAGCAGTTTTCCCTCTTTCGCTGCTGCTCTCCTGAGTTGGAGATCCAGAGTTGTTATCCGGGAAGTGTTGGTGTGTGGAAGGTGGTCTTGAAATAAGGCAGTAAGAAAAAACCATCTACTGCTATTAGGCCACGGCAGAAGAACTCTGCCCATTTATTTTGTGAGTAAACCAAAAAATGCTGTGATTGGGGTGTAATTGTGGTGGTTCATTATCCCCAAAGAGTCATAGCATGTGAGATGGAGTGAATTGGCATTTTTTTCTATATGGTATGTACTTTGACTCGGCCTACCAAAATACAAAGAAAATCACGGCCATTTTGTGTGCGTATATATATATATATATATATATATATATATATATATATATATATATATATATATATATATAATATATATATATATATACATATATATATATATATATATATATATATATATATATATATATATATATATATATATATATATATATATATATATATATATATATGATAAAGTACTCAAAACTTTGTTCAATTCTTACTTCTTGAAACTTATTGAATCTAACTCGTTCATTTCCGATTACCAGTATGTCTTTCGCAGGGCAATATTCATTGGTGCACTCATGTCCTATCTCACTCATGTATGGTCATCTTCTCTGAAGAACTATGGGGAATCCTTTGTCGTCGCCTTGATATCACAAAGGCTTTTGACAGAGTGTGGATGAAGGCTTTCTTGGCCAAACTTCCTTCTTATGGCTGCTCTTCTTCTCTCTGTTCTCTAACTTTCAGTGTTCATTCTGCCCGTTTTATATCTGTGGATGTTGGCTGTGCAATATCTAGCTCATTGCCAGTTACCAGTGGTGATCCACAGAGCTTTGTTATTTCACCTACTTTTTTCCTTCTCTTCAACAACGAAGTTCTCCGGTCCCCATCTTCCTCTCTTCTCCACACCTTTGCCGACGATTCTACTCTTCATTTTTTCCTTTGCCTTCTCTTCACAACCTAAACCTTCTACTCGTCATCAGTCTCGAATCATATTTCTTCAACTCTAAACTCCGATTTGCAGAGGGTATCTCAGATAAACACCCAAATTGGCCCCAAAACAGATTCTGGCTCTCTCTTTATCTTCTTCTTCTTCTGATTACCCTATTGTCTTCAAAACTAATTCTATTAACATTTTAGGAATCCAGATACCCGTAACTGGTCTTGGAGGAAGCACATAATCCAAGATTCTGAATTGCATTCAAAATATTGGGGGTTCTGTTTCGTTTTTGCCATTACTTTTTCTCTTTTCGTTTACTTAAAATTTATAAAGGCCTTATCCATCCTTGCTTAGAATACTGCTCGCACATCTGGGATGCTGCATCTTATGCTACCTCCTTGATAGGGTTGAATCTAAGGCGGTCAGACTCATCAGTGACCTTTCTCTTATTTCTAATATGGATTTTTTTTTCTCTCCTCTGTAAAATAACATTCCAGCCTCATTTCTGTCATTACTAATTCCATCGCTGCTCTGATGAGAGAGAGAGAGAGAGAGAGAGAGAGAGAGAGAGAGAGAGAGAGAGAGAGAGAGAATGTTACATCCAAGCCGTGAGAAATCTTGTATTTTTTCTTCTTTCAAATATCAAGAATTTCTCAGTTTTTTTTTTATTCAAAATATTAAGAATGTGACCCAGAGAATGTCAACAAGATGACAATCCTATTTTGTGATTCTCTCTCTCTCTCTCTCTCTCTCTCTCTCTCTCTCTCTCTCTCTCTCTCTCTCTCTCTCTCTAATATATAGCAATAGGTTTGAATCAGTTAAATGAATAATAATAATAATAATAATAATAATAATAATAATAATAATAATAATAAAATGATTATTATTACTATTATTATTATTATTATTATAATTATTATTATTATTATTATTATTATTGGAAGATAATGACTGTCTAAAAATAGGAAGCACGATAAGAGTAGAGGGGAATGAAGACGATAAATAAAGGTAGAGGCTGAAGAAGAGGAAGAGAACTGCGTAACGTGATGCAAGATAATACGAACACGTGTTACTTATGAATAATCGCAATAAAATAAGCACGCTACCGCTCACAGTAGATCCATGCCACTGATCATAATAGGAATTATTAATGCCAAAGAGAAATGGTTCAAAAATGAATGTATGAGGGCTATAGAGTGGAAATATAAGTGCTGGAATAGGTGTATATGGAGAAATTATGAATACCTAACAAATTTATAAACGAACCAGGAATGAGTACTTAAGTAAGAGAGAGAGAGAGAGAGAGAGAGAGAGAGAGAGAGAGAGAGAGAGAGAGAGAGAGAGAGAGAGGAGAGAGAGAGCATATTCAAATTTTCATTCACTGGTTTTGCTGCTTATCGTGGTACCTTACATATTCATCATCATAAAACTTCTTAAATACAGCTTAGCAAGAGAGGGTCTGTTCCCCCCCACTTTTCATCTATCTCTATTTCATTTTTGTTCCACCCTCCTATCCTATCCTATTAATTCATTCCTTGAAGGGAATATGAGATAAATATTACCAGGAAAGCTAAGGAAAATTCCAAGCTTTTCCTCAGCTCTGTCAGAAGGAAATTAATTGTCAGAGAACAAGTTTTATAGTTTACCTAACCAAACTGGATAAACTTAGCGTGACCAACCGCGTACTAAAGGTTTTCTGAAGAATACCTATTGTTTGTAGGCCATTAAATACCGTATATGACTTTCATGTTACTTAATTTACAATCATTTCATAACTGAATGAATAATTAGATACAGAACGAAAATAACAGGATTCATAAAGAAACAATAGAAAATTTATTTGAAATTAAAGTATGAACATTGTTAAATATAAAAAAGTGTCTTAGTAGCAGAGCTGAATACATAAATTAACGAGTAGGTACAATCATCAATGGCAATATGATTAGAAAAAAACAAACAAACACGTAAATGAAGAAATAGATATAATGTGATGAAATAGGGGGAAGAGACATCGACTTAGGTATTAGCTTTGTAAGCGCCCTCAATGTAGCCTGTGTGTATACAAACATGGCTGACAGCAGTCGTGAGTTGACGCCAGAATTAACTGAAAAGATCGTCCAGTATCAGGCAAGGGACTTACAGTAGTAGTTCTAAGTATCCATTTTGTGTATTTTCATACTGGATTATTGTAATTTCTGTATATAACTTATGTGGGGCAGATATTTGTGTTTGACGATCTGTAATCTCGTGCTCCAATATCGGGATTAGGAATTTCTTAGTATTTTTGTGTATTCCTAAAGGTTGGGTGATTGCGTCATTTGGAAAATGTAGTTATAGAAGTACTTGCAATATTACACTGCTCAGGTTAAGTTAGGGTGTAGTTGGATGTTGGTGGTTCTGTATTTTGGGTATTGATTTCATTCAGAAAGAAATCTTAGAAGCAAAACTAATCTAGATTAGGAAACGGTGTCATGTTGCAATTTTTCTATTTTTTTTTTTCTGGTACTGTTTATGGTATAAGTTAAGTGAGTTAACCTCCATATACTTAATATCAGTTTATGTACATATCAACATTAAGCAAACCTAACCTAATGGGTAAGACTTTGGTAGGGTAAATGTGTAGTTTTACACCTCCAAACAACTAAAAAATAAAACTAATTGCAATTTTCAATTCGTTTTTTAATTGGGATGGACTAACCTTGCAACCTAACCTAAAAGGAACTTATTGACATTATATAATTGGGTGTGTAAAAGTAATCTTTAACCTATTTTCCTCTTGTCATATATTTGTATAGTATTGCCGTTGTTAAACTGGGCTAGGATTACTGTATTTCTAAAACTCAGTAAAATGTTAAACTTAGAGGTTAAATTATATGCCAACTCGAGGTGAAAAAATAATTGTGGTTAGGCTTTAGCAAGAGGCTACTTGTTACTTCACAATGCATCAAGCAACTCAGCATTATTCACCCAATACCCAAAACGGCGTAAGATGAAATGAAGACTGAAAAGATATTTTCAAAAAGACTTAGGATTAATTAATTACGAAGTGTGTATTCCCACCAGATGCTCTGCTTATGTTTTTTTTTTTTTTGTTTAACTAGTTCCATTGCCTCTATAGCGAAATTTCCTGGCTGTGTGCATAGTTTATGAGTTCCTATTCTCATTACCAGTTTATGTTTGCGAGTTGTCAAATCTCGCTGCACTCACATCTACATAGGGTTCATATAATGGTTTTCGCAAATGCACCAGGCAAACAAGACCAGAGCCAAATAATTTCATGAAAGTTCTGGCTGCTTTCTAGACAAAATATTTGTAATAAAAATGTAATAGAATACAAGATATATATCTCAAATAACATTATAAATCATAAAACATGTACAGTAATGGGTTATTTAATTCTTGTTTTGTATATGCTTTCCAAGCCTTTGAGTATAGCATACATACAGTCGCAGATAAAGAATTAAGACTAAAATGTCACAGAGGAAGTCTTGCAATTTTATATGAGTCTGCTTACTACAGCAAATTTTTTTTTTTTTATTTAACATTATTATTGCTGCATTCTTAATATATCGTACAATGGAAGAATACCAGAATTTTGCGTTTCTGATCAATTCATGCATTCCAACTTATGACAGATGTACGATATTTTACGTTATTATGTATGCATGATGTACACGCACAACAACACTAAGAGTAAAATTGTTATAGAAATTGATCATATATAAAAAATGCATTTTCTAATATGTTTACATACAAGTTTGGTGCAACAGTACTTCCAGTTATCAATGTATTACAGTGCTTTTAATTTTTTATTATTAGCATTGACAGTCAGTAATTTTGCAGTGGTCCATGCAGGGTTTATTGCCATATGATATTTTTCAATGCATTAGCGAAGGCCATCCAGTAAAGAAAATTACTGTATTGCTGATCTTAAAGTGCATTATCCTTGCTAAGTACAGTTTTTCTAGGTATTCCCAAGTAGTATATCCTTAACTGAAACAGTAATGAAAACCTTCAAATTAAGAATATTTTTCCAATTTAGACATAATAATGTTCTGGAGCTTGGCTAACTTACATGTTTACACACTCATCTGACCTCTTTGCATACTTGAGTTCAGAGTGACTTGTGAATAGGGGAATTTTGCATTTAGGAACAGAGAGACAGATGGGTGCTACTATAGCATGCTGTTTACCTCACTATCTGTAGTCTGTTGTAACCTAACCTTGTTAGGTTAGGTTAGGGTACAACAGACTACTGATAGTGAGATGGACTTCCCACTAAAGTAGCACCAACAAATGTACTGTACATACAGCCGGGTGGTGAGAATAGACTCAGCCACTAATTTATCATTAGTGTAGCCCTTGGATTAACCTGTGGGTCAAAACTTCCAAACTATTAGCCAGCAAATATTTGTGGTTCCCATATGAACAGTATAAACAAAAGATATTCTAAATGGCAAAAGTACACTTTCCTTGCTCCTGTCAGCTCTTATCTATCCCAGCTTCAACATAAAAGGGAATGCAGCTTAATTTAGTTCCTTTTAACCTGTTCTGCACATTATTATTATCATTATTTTATTTTTTATTGTTTTTTATTAAAAAAAATTTTAAATAACCAACTATATTAGTCTAGAGAGTTTTCAATATAGGATTGCATTCTTGTCAATAGTGGTCTTGCCTGTTTTTGGTATATAGGTTACCCTATTTTGAGGAGAACGGAAACAGTTTATGCCCATATATTTCAAGTATAAAAAATATTTGTCTTCAGAAATGGGGTCCAAAATTATGAAAAAATAATTGTATTACAACTGTGCTCTTCACAGTGCTTATTCATGGTAATGAGTTTTCTTAGGATATAAGTGGATACTGATGGTTACTTTGATATTCTTTTCTATTGGAAAAGCCAGATTATTTCCATCCATTCATATCTGCAAGTTCAAAAAAATTTAAGCTCAATTTGAATGAAAGATTTTGAGTTTATGGTTTGGTTATGGGTAACGTGGTACAGTATATTGCAAATGTGGGCTAGCTAAATCAACTAATCATTTCTTGTTACATTATCAAGGAAAACTGGCCCTCCTCTTCCCAAAATACATTTATGGAGCGAGAATTTCTTGTTCTTTTCTTTTAAGAAAAATCAATGCCTAGCCTCACCTAAACTAGGGTTTGTAATTGATTACATATACGGTAGTCATTGCCTGTATATCTATATTCGTTACTGTCGATAAAGCAAAGACCTTAGCGCATTCCAAAACACTCCCTATCAGTTTTGCAAAAGTGGAAAACTATATATCAAATCAATTAATCAATTCATAATTATTCAGCAAACATGTTCAGATCTAATCTTTCATATTCTAAATCAGAATTTGGGTTTAAGTAGTGATCTGCAATAATTTTATGTAGCTGGTGGTGTTCTATTGCTTACTTTCATATAGTGATGATTTGGTAATAATTAAGGATGATACCTTGCTTTTTTATATTCAGTGATTTTTGTAGTGCTTTGAGTTAATGTTCATAATTTTAATTACTTTTGGAGATGCTATAAGGAGAAATATATACAGGTCTTATTCCCCTACGTATACAAACACTCCCTAACTTATGAACGAGTGAAGTTCCAGAAGTCTGTTCATAAGAAGAATTATTCATAAGTTGTGTTTAAGTAAAAAAATTACAATACAGTACTTAGGCTAAGGACAACTACTACATAAAACATATAGTATTCAGTATTAATGAATTTCGATACATTAGTAATACAGTACATTACAGTAAGACATTTATTAATACATGGGTAGATAATCGGTAGGTTTTTGTTCGTAACTCTGAAAGTGTAGTTTTCTTTCTTCATTAGTGTATTATGCATTTAATTTTTTTAGGTATTTGTATTTACCATCCTCTTTTTCCACGTGAAAATGGTTTTTAAAAGTAATATATTGGAATGTGATATTGCACTGGTATGAATTTGGAAAGTATGGTAAGTCAGAAATAGAACAGTAATTGGTGTTATCAAGTGTAACCTTTAACTTACTTATGTAAGAATATTTATTTCAGTTACCAAGAGAATTGTGTTATGCAATTTCTAGGGCTTTTGTACAGTGTTATTTCAGTATATACCCAGGTTCCGATTTTAACTATTTAGTTTTGTGTAGAATACATTGTGATATGATACAATACCTTTTCTTTACTTCGAAATTGTATTAGGTTATGACCTATAGCAGAATTAAGACATGGTAGCCTATAGCTCACAATCGCCTCGTGGCATTTTCATTGTTTTACATATTTATGAGCTTGCGTATGTGTATTCATTATGAGATAAAACTAGAGCAATGACTGATGATTAACCCAGTAAGTACATGGGTTCTATCCTTATGCACTTATTAACCATGCAGATGAAATTCAGCCATCATAGTTATCTCACGGTTTAGAGGTTGTCGATTTAATCTTGAAAAAATCTTATCTTAATGTGACTTACATTTTTAAGGTACAAATGATATAAGAGTATAATTTGGTTCGTCGAAGCTCACTTTCTTCAAATGTGTTGGACTGTTTTGATTTCTTAATTCTAACTGACTGTTTTGTGACTACAATTTATATCACAGACCCATGAACCTGAGTTAAAACCACCACATTCAAAGGCTCAGAAATTGAAAATTTTACTTTTTATAGAAATGATCATTGTTCAATACTTTGTTGCCTAGTCTCTTCCAAGTTAACTGATATGATTATTCTTTTGGAACTTTTGCGACTTGAACCCCTAAATTTATTATTTGTATGCATGGTTTTCTGTTATTTTATGAATTATTACTTTTATTTTTGTTTTCAATAGCATTTACCTACCATGATAGTATTACTGTGAATGTTTTTTGTTTGCAGGAAGTAACGGGCACTGAGGATTTGGCTGAAGCACGATCTCAACTTGAGAATCATGCTTGGAATTTGGAAGCTGCCGTCCAGGACCACCTGGCTTTGCGGGACACACCACCACCTTCACCCCAACCTTCCTCCTCTTTGCAGGTAATTTTATTGGGTTTGTGTTTTGCACATTTATGTATGGCAATACTTTTTCAGACAATTGCCATAAATTTAGCAACAAGTGCCAAAGCCTTTGAGAAGCAATTTTAATTTTAATCCTGGTGTCCCATCATGTTAAAAGGAGTAAATTATAGCCATATATGTAACAAAGAAATGTTTTAGGTTTTTATTGCCTATTCTTACCATTCATTTTTTTTTTTTTATTTTAAACAAGAAAAATTTTGGGAGGGACGAATTATTAGTTCTTTACTCTCCCATATCTTCTTAGTCACATCGTACAGGTTGCAGATATTTGGTTAGAATCATATATCCTGGATCATTAGGGATATTCCAATTAGTTAGCGTCACTCACATATTTCTTTTCTTCTCCTTAATCACCAGGAAGTAATTAATTAATCTTAACATCACGTATTGACAAACAAGAGTAATTTGGAATATACTGTACCCATTATTTTTTGGCTCAGAGTAAAATTGTGTACTAAAGAATGCTATACATCAATATCTAGGCAAATTGTTGTATATTGAATAGAATGCTGTTGATTGTTGAAGTGTGATAGATGCACCACTAGTATATTATGCATATTGGCTTTTCCAAACTCTGCTAACATTACCCAGAAACACCCTGCACTAGTGTGGAGTTGTGCATAACATTTGTGATAGGCTTCGGGTTTATGTTTGCATTCAGTCTGGTCTTGTGTATGGTTTTACTGTTGAATCATTGAGAAAAGAAGTACATAGTGCCAGACTATTCTCTTTGGGTTTTTGATACCCTCTGTTGATTTATTTCCGGGCATTGTTTGAGTTTAGTCTAATTGGGTGTAGATATCAAGGTAATAGTAAGATTCTCCTTGTAAATTGGGGAGATATCTGTATATGAAATATTTTGTAAAAATTTTGTTATATTCTCATTCTTTGTCACTTTTAGATATTGTAAACTTGTTTTTTAGAATTGGCATGTAGATGTGTCAAGTAAATATATCCTCAAAAAGGTAAAGATTTTTAGTTTAAGGTAAAATAGCTAAGTTGGTGTACTTAATTTACAGATATTGACTGAATATAACTATAATTGCATTGCTAGTTTTTGGCAGTTCTTAATTCATTTGACATCTGTTAAATATGAGAGGGATAGATAGTTATGTCCTCACTGATTATGTTCGTTATTTCTTGAATGACTCAAAGATATTGTGTCTTCATTAATAGAACCATACTAAGCTCATGCATAACAACTGTTTTCAATGTTTTGCATTTTTTCTCCTCTCAGTGTATCTTTTCCAGACTATTCAGTACTTTCTTATGCATTATCACATATTTTGTTTTTTAATTTTTTCTCATATTAATAGTAGCTTATGTACTTTGTACCAAATGGAGTCATTGTCTAGTAAGTCATCAATCAGGTGATTAGTGATGAATAAGTATTGACAGTAATTTTCACTCAGTATTGTCCAAATTTTTAATTCCTCCATCTTTTAACACAGAATGATCTAGATCATAACGAGTGGCAGGCTCTGGGTAGTAGTGGAGGTAATGAACGAGATGCGGGAGGAGGGTTCAGACTAGCAAACGGAAGAAGAGATTTGGATGAAGAGAGTGAGGTTGAAGATGGAATGCACAGACAAGATAATAATGCCCATCGAGGAGGCATTCTTTCATCCCTAGTAAGGGGTAGCTTCTTCAGTTGGGGATATTACTTTTTAACCCTACCCCTGCGCCTTACTTTCTCATCTCTGTCGTCGCTCTTCTTCTTTGTATATCGAATCGTCTATCCATATCCTCGTAGATGTGAGTAGTGTATTTGTTTGAAATTTTATTATTGTATACTAATGTTTTATTTAATATCTTTATATAATAATTGAAGTATTAGTTGGTATTTTAATAAATACAGAGCTCATTAGTAAATCTGCATATAATTAGGGGTGGTATGTACTAGGGAAAATATTTCAAGAGTATATTAGCAGAATCTATTTAGGCTGCACTGTCCCAAACAAGGTATTTATGGTTATTATGCAAATTAATCTATATAATGTTTACAATTCTTCCTTTTCAGTAACTGACCCTTTAGGAGATGTCCTCTCTTTCATTGGAGAATATGAAGCTGAATATGGCATTCATCATCCGGCATTTTTCCAAGGGTCGTATTCGCAAGCTCTAAGTCATGCCAAAGTGGAACTTAAATTTTTGTTAGTATATTTGCATTGTGCGGATCACCAAGACACCCCAGAATTTTGCAGGTAACAGTTGAACTTATTGTAATTTTTCCTTGTTACTTTGCATAGCATCCAACTTGAATGGCGATGATGTGTATTCAGCTTCTACTGCAGTTTTTCTCGCTCAAAAAGTGAGTCAGTTCTGGGCATTACTTAATTTAGAACTGGCATCATGGTGACCTGTTCCATGGTAGCGGAGTTAGATTATAAGATCCTCTTTATTATATTTATGATTATAGCATCATATTCCACCAAAGCACTCTAAGAAGTAAGGCGACAGATATTTAGCTCCTTGTGCTCCTCTTTGCATTTGATATCAGTTCTTATGCACCAAGAAAGAATATTGTAGTCACCAGTTGCCAATTTCCCACTCTTACGTAATCAACTTCTGTAACATAGGGAATATGAAACCGAGAGTCTTTTTTCCCCATCATGACAAAAAAAATTTTGTCACGTGAGCAAAATCCGATCACAAAACCATTATTCTTAGCATGTACAGTGGTTTCCTGTAAATTGCAATTGTGCTTATTGGAACATAAATCTCCACAAATAAACAGCTCATAAGTTCTAAACCTCAATCACATCATTTCTCTTAAGAGTATGTTGTTGTGATAACTATTTGATATGTGTTATTGTTGTTAATCTCTTATCATGCCTTATTTCTGTATTAAACTTTAATACAGTCATTGGTATTAATATGTCGGAAAAAATGTGCTGTATATAGGTTTCCGTACTATCTTCAATTTTATCTATCCTTTACGGATTCTTGGAACCCTTGCTCCACAGAATCAGGGAGGACCCCTGTAGAGATTTATATTCATTATACTCTGTATGTATAAGTCAGTCATTTGTAAAACTGCATATCCTTATTAATTTTATTTTGAGTGATGTACATGGTGTTAGGCATCAATAACACTATTCCTAGCTCTTGACTTGACGTCCCATGAAGTTTAATCAGCTTGACTAAACTTATATCTTGTCACTGAATTGAAGTCAACCAGAGAAAAACTCTTGACCTAGATTCCTATATCTCGGCTGGAGTTATATTTAGAAGGCACAGTTAGTTACATATTATAAGCACTTATATTTAGAGTTAATATGAAAACTGAAATTCATAGTTAAGTGAAAACTGTATTTTTTGTGTACTGTACTTGTATATTAAAAACCGTAATGTAATTGCTGTTCTTCATATGAAGTCTTTGTGTCCTTGCACAGTTTTGAATTTAATGGTTTTGACGACGAGAAAAGAGGGAAAATTTTGTTGATAGCATATGAATTGAAGTCTTAGACTGAGCAAGCCCCGCTTCAGTTATTTTTTTTTTTTTATTATTAGACAGGAAGGACCCCTGTAGAGATTCGTATTCATTATACTCTGTATGTATAAGTCAGTCATTTGTAAAACTGCATATCCTTATAAATTTTATTTTGAGTGATGTACATGGTGTTAGGCATCAATAACACTATTCCTAGCTCTTGACTTGACGTCCCATGAAGTTTAATCAGCTTGACTAAACTTATATCTTGTCACTGAATTGAAGTCAACCAGAGAAAAACTCTTGACCTAGATTCCTAAATCTCGGCTGGAGTTATATTTAGAAGGCACAGTTAGTTACATATTATAAGCACTTATATTTAGAGTTAATATGAAAACTGAAATTCATAGTCAAGTGAAAACTATGTATTTTTTGTGTACTGTACTTGTATATTAAAAACAGTAATGTTATTGCTGTTCTTCATATGAAATCTTTGTGTCCTTGCACAGTTTTGAATTTAATGGTTTTGACGACGAGAAAAGAGGGAAAATTTTGTTGATAGCATATTAATTGAAGTCTTAGACTGAGCAAGCCCCGTTTCAGTTATTTTTTTAATTTTTTTTTATTAGACATTGATTTGCCTTTCTCCAAAATGTCGAAATGTGACAAGCACTCCTAGGTTGATTGCTAGACATATTTATTGTATTTTAAATTCCCATCACATCAAAATGTTAAATATATTACACATTTATATGTAGTTCTCACATCTCGTTTTCCTTTTCAGAAAAACCTTATCAGATGCTAGTCTTGTTGAATATATCAATAGCACCATGGTGTTTTGGGGCTGCTCTGTCACCACAGCTGAAGGATACAGAGTATCGCAAGCACTGAGAGAAAATGCATATCCTTTCTTAGCTCTCATCGTGCTTAGAGATGGACGTATGACAGTGGTTGGGAGGTTGGAAGGGCCTTCATTACCTGAAAAACTGAAGCCACAACTTCAAAATCTAGTTAGAGATAATGAGGCACATCTAGTTGTTGCTAGAGCTGAGAGGTAAATATTTAGATTAAACATTGTGTGTTCAGACAAGGTCAGACTTATGTAGACCAGGCGTTTACTTTGAAGGATACAGTGTATGTGGGAAATATGTTAAAGAAGGTACAGCCATGTGTAATGCACTTACAGATTTATAAAAGGCTTATAATGGGCTAATAAGAAAGTAATCTTGCATGTAGGTGATGAAAGGAGAAATGCTGTAGAGAATGAAGAGTTTTATAAGGAATGCATAAGGAGTTGGTGGAGAGCAGGAGTGGTTAAGGTTATATCACAAAACTACAGGATTTGGGACTGTTTACTGTATTCTGATAAGATTGGATGTGTTGAGATGGAAGCATACTTATACAAAGGCCGTAATCTTCCTTGTCTGGGGGTTGTTGGTTTAAAGTATACAGTACACCCTTTCAGAATACATTTTCACCTCATTACTTGCATCTAAGTTCATTGAGAGGTAGGGTTGCCAGTATTCCCCCCTCCCCATTACATTGTGTTAGGCAGTGTTTGCAGAGCTCAATTCATATCCTGGGTACCCATGAGACTCACCTGGTTTACATCCAACTTCATCTTAAAGTAACCCCCCCTCTATACGCACCCATTCTAGTCTGCAACCCTGATCAGCTGTGAGAAAATTACGTCTCTTCATCCATACACAGTCTCCCTCCACCCATCCCAATCTCTTGTACACTCTTCCCTTCTCCACTGATAAAAAAACTTGCTTCTTATGCTGCTGTTTCCACCCCATCCATTAATTTTATTCTTGATCTTCATGTCAGCTATACTTCACCTACTTCTGGTCTCCACACGATTGTAGTCGTTTCTCATTTGTTCTGTTCATATGCCTAAACTTCCTCAGCGCTTTCTGCATTTAACATCCTTTCTGTTTCTCAGTCTATGCTTGATATACCTGTAGTACTTTTCAAACACCTCATCCTCATTACATTCAATACTATTTGTCGGAAAGTAAGGTAATGAAACAAATCTGTGGTAAGTTTTAATGCTCTTTTAATGGAAAAAATATAATTTCAAATAAATTTGGAATGTATATAAAGTATGCAGAGACTGTAAGAATTAGTAGAATGGCTAAGGACATAATGTATGTTGTTGGAAGAGAAGTATATACTAAAGCAAACCTAAAGTGCATTATGTTAGAAAATAGTTGTTGACTTACGTAGATCCCTGGTTGTGGAATGGCAGATCTGAGGAAAAAATTTTTTAATGTAGCGACCGGAGAAGGCACACCTCAGCTAGATTTGACACCAAGCAAGGATGAATAAAGTGAGACTGGTATATGGAAATTGTAGTGCTGGTTAATCGAACATGTGAGTTGAAGGTAAGCCAAGAAGTAATGAGTAAAATCTGTCCCAGACATCTAACAGAGCAAGTAGCATGCAAGAACCTATGTAAACTGAAGCAGAGTGATATATGTATTTTAATGTATCTGAATGTTAGTGAGTGCCACCAAAGCAGATAATAAGGCTGGTAAGAACTAAGGAAGCCAGAGGCCTTGTATTGAAATTTGAAGTTTTCCTTTTTTTTTCGCAGGCAATTGGTTGGTTCTTAAATATGGATTGGAGAAATAGACTGATATTTAGTTAATATTATATAGCTTTGATTCATCATGTAAATGGATTGGAATTGAAACTGATATTAGTTTAATCATAGAGTTTTTGAGTACGAGACTGCTGTTTTTTCTTTTCCCACCTCATGGTTGAAAATATTTACTGAAAGGTACACGACTAGAATTTATACTGTGCAAGGTATTGCTTAATAAACCAGAATTTTTGCCAGATGTCGTCTAAGCAACTAATTTGACACCTCTTAGAGTGTACCCACTGGCTTACTGAATCATTAGGGGCTACCAGATTAATGTTGTTTCAGTATTTCTCATGATGTTTACCATTCCATTTCAGACAAGAAAGAGAACTCACAGCAGCTCTCAGATTACAGCAAGATGAAGATTATCAGGAGAGCTTACGGGCAGACCAGGAAAAGGAGCGCAAAAGACAACTGGAACGAGAGGAGGTGGAAAGGAAAGAACTCGAGGAAAAGCAAAAGTTTGAGGAGCAGCAGAGACAGAAAGATAACATTAGACGATTAAAAGTGGAATTAGTTGATAGAATTCCACAGGTATTAATTATTATTATTGCTTTTATTGCTACAACTATCATGTTAAAAAATTATTATTATAATTACTGTATAATATAATTATTATTATTATTGTCTTTGTTGTTACGCATTAAATTTGAATTAGTTGATAGAATAATGCAGGCATAATTTATTGTTACTTTTTACATTTTTCATGTTAGAAAATAATACTAATTATTTTTTCTTATTATTATTATTAATATTATTATTATTATTATTATTATTATTCATGGTGGTGAGGAAGAAAAATATCACCTTTGTAAGCCTAGCTTGTCATAGCAGGGGACTAAGAGGGATATCCCTGGTGACGGAGAAAGAATTCCACATCACCCACATTCCCTGCGTGTTGTAGAAAGTGACTAATAGGGATAGGAGAGGATGGAAATCTCATCCTTTTTAATCTGCCCCTACGACATACAAGGAATATGGCTGTGTAATTCTTTCTCATCCAACACCTGGGATGATGATATGTAATTAAAGAAAATTATTATCACAAGATATAACTACAGAATATGATACTTATTGTTACCTACCTCGCTCAGAGTGACATTATATGTTATGAGTGTGGACTTAAAAATTCTACACTGTATGCCAACTTGTCATAAGTATGCACTTTATTTTCCTTTTAAGAGATTGTAATGACAGATTCATTAACTCAAGGATGACTTAATCAATTTACAGCTAAACTCAAAATGATATAGCCAAGCCTTGAGACTTAACTTTTAGTGTTTGCATTAATGCTACTTAGGATTGTAAGTTTTGCAGGTTTCATTTTGATGTTTGATAATTTTATTTCAGGATGAAATAAATCCAGTTTTTATATAGCTAACGTGTTCTATTGTTTAGCTTTGTTTGGATTAGAACATGTGGCTTACCATTCGTTTTTTGTTTTAGGTTCCTTATGGATTGCTTACCTTTTTGACTAAAAAAAGAGAAAGAAAAGCTTTTGAAAATCATTGTAAACCTTCAGCTTACTTTTTTCATTCACAGGAGCCAGATGAGGGAAGTGAGGGTGTTGTACATATTGTGGTGAAACTGCCTCAGGGGACTAGGTTAGAACGACGATTCCTTAATTCACATAGTCTTTCTTCGCTCTACTACTACATCTTCTGTCATCCTGACTCGCCTGATAGGTAGGAAATTAGTGCCTTATTTTCATATTTGTTGCTATGATCCAAAGATGAAGCACTTGTAATTTTTTTTCGTTTTTGTTGTTTAGATGATAGTATAAAAAAGTCAAAAATGTATATATCGTGTACTTAGAAATGACTGCAAAGGAAAGCACTGAGGAAGGAAAGAATGCCTGTGCCAAAAGCACTGTATGGATCAAAGACTGGCAGTGTAAGAGAGGATAAAAAGAACAAATGAATGTATTGGAGGTAAAGTATTTGTGAAGTATATGTATGTGAATAATGAATAATTGTGAGAAATATTTGGATATGAGGCAGAGACAAAAATTTGAAGAAAACTGTGATTAGATAGCCCCAGTGAGCACTTAGGTGGTTTGTGCATATGAAATGAATAAAGGATGAACGACTGCCAAAGTGTGTGTGGAGAGCAGAATTACATGAAGTAAGGCAGACTAAGAGACCAAAATTGAGATTGATGAAAAGGGGTGAAAAGTAGCATGTCAGTGGAACAAGCCAAAGAAATGATATGAGGGATGAGGAAAGGTAGAGTGTGATGATGCTCTGCTGCTTCGCTATTATTTTGTTCAGTTGTGGCCACCCAGCTGTCTTTTGCTGAATATAATGTCTTGTTAGAAAAAAAATATTCTGTAATTAAGTAGTATTACAAAATGGATGTAGCTGTACTCTGAAATTGAATATGTAGAGATGTGTGTTTAATTCATTAGATATTAAACTTTTTGTAGAAGGCCAGTGATAAGGGACATTCTGATTGTAAAATTTATTCAATATGGATATGGTTTATTGCATGAATATCTTGCATTGTGGACGATGAACTTTTTACTCCGGTGTGTATTAGATATTTCCTTACCTGCAAAAGAGTAAGTGGAAGAAAATTGACAAAATGCCTTTTAAAAGCCATCTTTATTCACTGTATACTTTTTTGCATGACACTTTGGTACGTTGGGGCTGGTTTTGTTGTTTAGTAGACATAAAACGTTTTTCTTAGTAATTCTTTAGATGGAAGAAATATAGTATTATATTCTGCTAGTATGATGTATTCAGTATAGATGTGTTATTATACAAATATCTTGAATTCGATAAGATTAATTATATACTGTATCAGAATATATTTCATACTATTGTGTACAGACGCTCCCCTTCTTACAAACAACCGACTTAGGAACAAAATCCATCACTGCAAGTACCTGCCCATGTGGTAAAGTATGTAATACTGTACTGTATTATTACACTATTGATACTGTATTAAGATTTATTGATACTGTATACTTTATGTTTTATGTACAAGTTAACTGCCTTTAGGCTAAGTACTGCACAGTACTGCATATGTATGTAGTGTGCATACATACAAACAATTCGACTTACAAACGGATTTCTGGAGCCTAACTCATTTGCAAGTAGGGAGTGTCTGTAGTTAGTTAGGTGGAAGGGAAGTGATATAGTAGTTTCTTCTAGTAATAACTATATATGTTGATACAGTTCCTTGCATGAAACTTTTGTTATATGAAGATATTTTTTTATTAATAGGATATCAGAAGTATTACCCTCTTGTTTTTAAGTGACGTAGTACATTCTGACGGTAAAAGGTATTCCATAATACTTTATATGGTCATACTGTTCGTGGTTATGTGTGGTACAATCCTGTGGCTTTTGTAACTAGAGTACTTAAATTCATGAATGTTTTCTGTGCAAACTATTCTTCTAAAAGTCAAGAGTGAACTTTTATTATTCTTTTATTAGGTTCATGTCGATTGATTTTAAGAACTTTATTACATTATTTATTTGAGAGTGACTAAAGTTTGAAAGATGTTTATGATATTAATAAAACTGATGAGTGCTTTAATAGCATTATTTCTCACTATCTCTCTCATTTGTTTAGTAATATGTAGCCTAGACTAATTTTTTTCTTGTAAAAGAATTATTCATGAATATAATTTTAATACCAACAACTAGATGTCTATCCACTTAGCTTGGGCCTGCATGTTTATTTTGTTATGATGAAAATATATAAACATGATCTTGACACCCACAGCTCAGATTTCTTCAATTAGTTGCTTAGGCCTACATATTCCTTTTCTTTTTAATAACTTTTGGTGTGATGGAGAGTTGCTGTAAAACTATATTCTTTATATAGTAGTGATACAGTCACCTAATTGATGCTGTTTTATGCAGATTCCAAGTCACAACGAACTTCCCAAGACAAGTTGTTCCTTGTGAACCCACAGAAGCTAATCCAGAACCTCCGACATTTAAGGAGTTTAATTTACCGCCAAGGAGTATGTTATTTGTGTCCGATTTAGACGCCTAAACTCCGAGAGATGTGTTCTTTACGTTATATATATATATATATATATATATATATATATATATATATATATATATATATATATATATATATATATATATATATATATATATATATATATATATATATATATATATATATATAGCATAAAATATTTCGAGTTATGTTGTTTATATACATTTGATATGGTTCAGCCTCTAGAATGAGTATTATGTTTGTGATTTTTTTAAATTGATATGGATACTCAGAAATTGATTGGAGATATATATATATATATATATATATATATATATATATATATATATATATATATATATATATATATATATATATATATTATATATATATATATATATAAAATTTTGAAATGTTACTATGTGTTATTTGTGATGCATCGAGTTGTAAGAGATGTGTTAAGAATGTCTAAGTACTGTATTATGTTAAGTGCATTCAAGGGATACTTTCTTTGAGAAGGTTAATATAATTGCATGATGTGCTTTTTGTTCAGAGAGAATTTTTTGGAGCTGCCAAATGAAATGGTGTTATCACCTCGTTGTCAAGATTCATTAGAATTATATGTTCTTAGTGACAATGTACACACTGTGCTAAGTTTGCTTCAGTCTTTTTACCTTTTGGGAATTAAGTACTAAGGCCACACGTGGTTGGATTGTTCTGGCTGGCCCAGTTGGGATTGTTTAATAGTGGAAAACTTAGATATATATATATATATATATATATATATATATATATATATATATATATATATATATATATATATATATATATATATATATATATATATATATATATATATATATATATATATATATATATATATATATATATATATATATATATACTGTACTGTATTAACCTATGTACAGTACTGTAGTAAGGTAGAGTTTCCCTTTGTACAGAAGGTATCATACCATTTATGAAAAATCATGGTAAAAACTTTGGAGGGAAGGTCCTGTTGTATTATCACTTTCATTAAGTGTGCAGTATATTGATGTGTTAATATACTGCGATTTGTATAAAATAGGGTGATATTTTTATTGATATGCAATTAGAAAATTGAGAGTAGTAGGGAACTTTGAACTCATGATTTGTTCATAGATATATTGCTGCTAATGGGAATAGGTCTTTTCATAATTATACAGTAAAGAATTAATTACATTAACTAAAAGTTAGGGATTGCTGGTGATGGGGGAGACAAAATGCTGTGTCCATAATCCCTGCCTATTATTTTGGCTGAAGTGAAAAGGGTAAGGGGATCAAAAGGTTATGTTATTCCATCCTTACCTTTTTTTAAAATTCAGAATGGCTGATTATGAAGGTGAGGATGTGCAGGTTGTATGTATTCTGCAGACTATGGCATTGTTAAAAAATATTGCGTCAGTGTAATGGTTAAAATAAGATGTTAATTGCTGTTGGTACAATTGAAAGAAAAAACTATTTTATGTAAAATGAAACGTTTTTGGCTGGGATCTTATATCTTCTCTGGGGATGAGAGTGAATGTTGATGGATTGCATCGTGAATAGTGGCATATTGTGCTGCCTGTACACTGGTCTTCTTTTGAAAGTGTAATGCAGCAGACCGAATATTTAAGCTTTGATGCCTATATGGAATAAATTTGGTACTACACATACACATTAGCTTTTGAGTAGAAGTTTTGTAATTTTTTTTTGCATCTAGATAATTTCTTTTCAGACATTTTTTTTTATATCACTGCCTGTCTTCTCTATTTGATGTCATTTAGCAAGTTTTAAATGATTCTTATATCGACCCAAGTGGCTGAAGTTGATTTTTTCTCATTTTAAGTTCAAGTCGGGTTTTATGTTTGGAAAATATGTTCCCTCTCTCTTTTATGATACTTTGTCTCACCCACTTTGAGATGGAAAATATGGTCCCTCTCACTTCTATGATACTTTGTCTCACCCATTTTGAGATATAAAATAAAAAAAAAATATTTTTGGAGTAGATATAACTTACGAAAAGGCACACCAGCACAAAAGTTTATGTATTGCAATGGATGTGGTTTTTAATCTCTAACCTTTAAATGCATAAAATTAGGAGTCATATTCCTGTGACTGTAACTTGTTGAGGTTTGTATGCTTGTTGGATATGGTATAGTATCTTTCACTGTAAGTATAGCAGTTAAGTCTCTACTAGGAGTCGTTGCTCATATTTATTAATTTATTCTTGAGAAGGAAAAACTTATCCTGTAACTGAAGTCTGTACAGTATACTTTTTGGATATCGTGTTTTATTATTCACTAGGTTCATACCCTGTTTACAGTACTGTTCTGTAATTTTTTTTTTAGGAAATGTAGATCATCTTTTAAGTCCTCTATAATCTGTCTTATTTTGCTTGATATATCTACTGTATTCACATTTCTTTTCTTGCTGCTGAGTAACTAATGTAAGAGGTGGTGACATGTGATGAAGCTCTTCTACAGTACTTCAGATCTTCTGTAGCAGTTGTAGGCCATCGTTATATCTTTAGGAGAATATGATAATTTGTATGAAACTATTCATCATGAGTCTTATGGTGATAGAGGATTACAGGAATTTTAGTTTGATTCTCTTGTGCTTAAAACTGTTAAATTGTTACATTCCTTATTGTGCATGCCGTTTATCGTTACTTTACGTGAACGATAGTCTTCAGGTCCCTGTTTATTTAGCCAGTTACCTTGTCAGGTCCTTTGGATATTAAAAAACCTTTTTATTTCTCTGTTTGGAAATTATTGTGTTTGCCATCTTTTTTTTTATTTATATTTTTGTCAACTTCTGGGGATATGAACATTCAGTGTTACACAAAAGGAATTCAGTATTAGAAGAGCCAACTCGTTTTTTTAATATATTTCAGTGTCTCGGAGTCTCACAACCAGAGTTAAAATATTTATATTAATATTACACTGTATTGTGTGATGCATAATTTTCATTAACAAGACTTGCAGCACTTCACAATTCGTGGTTACTTTTAAATTGTAGATTTTTCTGACCTGTTTTATATGTATTTTAAAAAGTTTAATATCGCATTTTTTACATCTTGCTGAAAAGTATTGAGTATATCTAAGTAGGTAAAGAAGGGAGGAATAATATTCTTTGTATTTTCTCAGTATATAAAATCTCTAGCAAAAACAGAAGAGGAATTGTTTATTGTTGAGATTGCATGTTAGGGTGACAACGTAAAATGAGCAGGTATTCTACAAAGTTCTCGCACCCTCTACCTCAGAAATTGGAGAGAAGCTTTTAAAGTGGCTTACAGCTTCATACAGCTCTAAAATCCTCTTGTAGTAGGAATCTCCTAGCAGTGACCCTCAAAGATTTAATGTGCCTTTTATTATTTCCTAGAATATTTATACATTGCTGGCTCCAGTAGGATATGGCATCATGCTAAAGACAAAGAATATTATATAATTTTTGCTATTGATTACCTTTTATTATTTATCTCGACTTCATTTAAGTTGTGATCCAAGTTGAAGAATACTGCTGACTGTTTGAAATATTCAACGATGTTGAATACAGAAGAAGCACTTTGAAAGTAATATTTAAGGTTCAGATATTAATTTTTATTACTGTTTTTGAATATTCATATTCTTCATTTATAACCGTACCACCAATTTCCATATCTTATGAGCATCTAAGAAAAGAAATAAAGACATTCCAGTGCATAAATAATTTGCATTTTACTAAGTTTTAGTTGAAGAGGATATAGTATCTATTTGAAAACATAAGATAGCATTAAATTTTTTTTTGATAAGGAATCATGAATGTATAATGTTTTTTCCCTTTTTAACCCGACAGTAAATTACAGTAAACTTTACCTGTATTGACATAAACGTAATACTATAGATTGGCTGGAACATGTACTTTTCAGCATGCAAAGTATAATTTTATGTAAATTGTATGTTGTCAGTGCGCATGGAGTTTCTTTCCCTGGAACACCGAAAATGATCTCCATATCTCGAAGGGTAAAATTTGTTAATATTTGTTCATTTAACCAGTAGAGGTCAGGGTGTGGAGTAAATGAATAAATTGACCCCTTATCAATGTCTTTCGAGTTATAAGTAGTTTAGCCTACTCTTATGGGTACTTCATAATATTTTCAGCTCTTCGTGTATTTTGTAGTGGGATCATTACATATTATAAAGATTTATTAGGGTATATGAATATCTTTGTTTTTAATATTGATAGGCTATACTGGTTGAAAATCACTTATTTTCCATTTACAGGTTTGTAAAAAATGGCTCTTTAACTATAATCTTGCTTTATCTCACTGTATCTGTTAAATTTTGTCACATGCGTATTTGCAAGCTGTGAATTGTAAGACTAAAATGACAATATTGTATATATATCTCATTGTGCTGCATTTTTGCCTGTTGACTGTACGTAGTATCTGAATGATATACCGGGTAGTTGTATGTATTCCAACTTTTTCCGTACTGAAGATCTCTTTGGAGGGTGTAATAACCTGAATGAAGTGCCTGTTAATGTATTCTAAATGATACTGATTCAATCATAATAATCTTTGCAAATATGAATTAGTGTGTAGCAAGTTGTAGATAGTATATCGAATGTATTCCTACCTGGTAACTTTATCCCCTTTTAATATAGAATTGAACTTCCGTATATCAATTACAGAAGAATAATGGCATTAATTAATCATTTTACCATCATTTAAGAGTATTCAGTGCACAGCAAATAGAGCTGAAAAACTTATGTCAAGTGTGTAGGATAATGTGAGCTGAAAATATTCCCCCTCTTGAGAATCATTATTACAGTAGCCAGACTTTACTATTAAACTCCAATATCTCCAGTCGCTTGTGCAGTGTAGGTGAGAGGCTAAAAGTAGATATATTGATCTGTATACTGCATACATAGTGCTGGGCATATTTTTGCATCAAGATATCTACATTAATATTTTACTAAGGTACGAATTTCCATAACCTTTTCATTCCGAATCGCTCGAGAAAATGTGCTCTACAGCACGATAATTTAATTTATCGAGAGATTTTAGTTCTTAATTTGTCTGTTAAGAGGCTTCTTGATTATACACTTGAGAAGATTCTGGGACTACATGAGACTTTTATCTCATAACATTCAGTTCTGGTCAACCATGCACTCATCAGAGTTGATTCTTTAATCGTTTATGTGCCATCTACATTCTAATTAAAAAAGTGCTGATATTACTGAAGTAATCTGCAGATATAGATTGTATGAAAGAATATATAATTTTTTCTGTAATTTAGCCAGTTTACTTGCAGCCTCTATCTTGTTTAATTTTTCCAGGTTTGTATATAACTCATCTTTTCTTACTTTTCTTGTCACTAATAGAAGTACATTGGGATTTGTACTGTTGAATTGCTGCATGCAGCATACAAGCACTTTCCATCTATTAATTACACTTTAGGATGTTTTTGTAAGCATTACAAACTATGCTGCATGATAAGTGTCATCCCATAGTTTGAAATACTGAAAAATATTCCTCCTGAATTTGTAGCTGGTTTGTATCGGTAATAAATTAGTTTGCTTATATGTCTTGCTTCTTCCTCTTCTACTCCTCGTGGTCTTCTTTGCTACTGTAACGCATTATTTCATTTTAATATTACCTTTGTTATTCATGTTATAATAATGCAGTCTCATTTTGTATAATTCTGTAATTAAACACATAATTAGAACAATTTTACTTATTTGCCAAGATCCTTGAATGTATTTTTGTTGTATGGTGTACGAACTGTTAACATATTAGCCTGTTTATTCTTTTATTAATCAACTTTTCTGACTGGTAAGAAAGCAACGAATGGGTCATACACGTATCTTCCAATATGGAGAGAAGCATCCAAAGCCATAGGAGGAATGCTTAATCTTTATCCTCTGTAGAAGTTTGCAGAGAGGGATGCGTAATATGTACGTTTTCTTTATCATGCAAATAAGAGAATGCACTTGCTGACTAGGTACATAAATGATTGTTTTCTTCACTAGCTAGGGGAACACAGTCATTATTTATTTGTATATTTGATTTGGGTTCATATAAAATCACACAATAAAGTAATATTCTGAGTAAGTGTAATTAAATGCATTAGATAAAATGGACATTAAAATTAACGACCAGGCATATGCTTCCATAATAAGCCAGTCCCATCCACGTTGAATACCTGTTTGGCACAGTAAGCCCCCCTCCCTTATTATCTCAGACAAAGCAATAGGAAACATTTTTGCTGCTTCCTAATCACCACTAGCAGCTTCCCCTTGCACTCTTATATCATGCAAATTAGCATGAGCCTTAAAATGATTAAACCACGCTCTACTAGCAACAATCTCCTCACCTGGACTGCCTTCCCCCTTTTTCTTTTTATCAAGTCTTCGAATAATATTGTAGCCTTTGCCTGTATTAGTATAAGGCTTACTGGGCTACACTGTCGATTTTGATCTTTAAGCCAAAGCACTAGCGGTCTCTCCATCTCAATCATAAGGCAACTACGCTGCCTCGTGATCACACTGGACATCATAGGAGTTGAACCTGTCACGTGGTCACGGATGCGATCTTTATCATTGATGATTGTGGACACGGTCGTACGGGCTAATCCAAAATTGCGGCTAATGTTCGTAGAAGATTCTCCTTTTTCAGCACGGTTTACCACTTCAATTTTAATTTCCATGGTGATGGCATTTCTTTTCTTCGTAACACTACCATCAGAAGTGTCAACAACACGCTTGGGAGGCAAAGTAATGTCAGTAATGAGGGAACAGAATGAGAGAGCAGACGAAAACACTAGGCTCAATGTGGCGGGTGGGATTACACTGAGTAGTGGTTCTTCTTCCTCTTCTAATGCTGCATGACACCATTTTCTTACACAACGCTCAACAAAATATTTCAAATAAAATCATATTTACGGCAGTGCGTCTTTTTTTTAAATTCAATATAATCAAATTAATAAATGAAGCCATTAACTTGATAAATACAAACAGAGCTGTGTATTTCAAATAAAATTGTATGTACAGCTTTTTTTTTTTTAAATTCAATATAATTTTCAGTATAACCAAATATATATATATATATATATATATATATATATATATATATATATATATATATATATAATATATATATATATATATATATATATATATATATATATATATATATATATATATATATATATATATATATTATATATATATATATATATTATACAGTGATCCTTCACTGTATCGTGTTTCTTGGCTCGCGATGTCACTGTACCGCGATTTCTTTTGGCAGAATTTTTGTTTTTTTTGGGGGGGGTATATGCAAAAATATTAAAATATTAAAAAAATAAAAATTTTCAGTATTTTCATTTTTTTATTGAGAAAAACATATTTCATTATCTAATTGATAAAAAAAATTTATTTCCCAGTCTACGAATAATAAAACCGTAAAAAATAGTAAAAAACATAAATTTAGATATACAGTATAACTCACAGTATTGCATCATGTGAAATAGTGTCCGATAGCGTACAATGTACTGGGGTCGCAGCTACGTGAGATAGCATATATATTTATATTTTCAGTAGTTTCATGATTTTATTGATAAAAAAACGTATTTCTTAGCCTAAGAATAATAAAACAGTAAAAAACAAATACTAACAGTATTGCACCATGTAAAATACGATACCGGTATCAGCGTTTCGGAAAACGAAAAGGGTCGAACCTACGTAAGATAGTACATATTGAAATTTTCATTATTTTATTGATAAAACAAGTATTTCCTAGCCTAAGAGTAATAAAACAGTAAAAAAATAGTAAAAAACATAAATTTAGATATATAACTCGCAGTATTAAATAGTAAAAAACATAAATTTAGATATATAACTCACAGTATTGCATCATGTGAACTAGTGTCCGATAGCGTACAATGTATTGGGGTCGCACCTACGTGAGCTAGCATATATATTAAAATTTCCAGTAGTTTCTTGATTTTATTGATAAAAAAACATATTTCTTAGCCTAAGAATAAAACAGTAAAAAGTAAAAAACATAAATACTAACAGTATTGCAACATGTAAAATACGATACCGCTACCAGCGTATCGGACAAAGGCTTGCACCATCTTCCATTGTCTCGCCTCACTCGTTCAGTCTAACTCACGTGTGCGCCGTTCACATTGTGCTTATTAATACGTTTTGCTTGTGATTCTGTTACTCGCATATTTTGACCTTTGCAATGCCTTCCAAGCATCCTTCATCTTCTAAGGCTTCTTGTAGTGAGCCTAAGCAACAAAGGAAAATGTTAACCATAACAGATAAGGTGAAACTCTTAGATATGTTGAAAGAAGGAAAAAGGTTTACGATGTCGGCCGCTATTTTGGCCTCAATGAGAAACAGCCGTAAAGCTGTTACTGGCTGCGGAAAAGTTTCCTCTGGCGTCTACAAAATCATTACCACCTCATTCACGGTAAGTTTACCTATCACGTACATATAAATTTACATTGCATGCTGTTATTTATAAAGTAAAGGTTGGTTTTTTAACAGTGCAGGGAGGGTTTATACAGTAAATGTAAAAATAATTGTAAAACACCTATGTACGCGAGTATGTCATATAAATTTACACATGCATGCTGTTATTTATGAAGTAAAGGGTGGTTTGTTAACAGTACAGGGAGGGTTTATACAGTTTATATGGTGTAAACGTAAAAATAAATTAAAATATCTATGTACATATAGGCTGATCCTACTCCGCTATTTTCCTGTCTCGCGCCGGGTCCCAGAACCGAACCTTCGCGATAATTGAAGGAACACTGTGTATATATATATATATATATATATATATATATATATATATATATATATATATATATATATATATATATATATATATATATATATACACAAATAAATAAAGCCATTAGCTTGATAAATATGAATACAGCAGTGCTGCTAGCTGTGTATTCATCTGCTGTGCTCACAAACTGTTAAGTGTGGTTTAAATTTACCGCACCAGCCAGGTAGGTCAAAAAATTAATTTATTAATAATTTAATTATTTACTGGCCTTTGACGTAATGATGAAACGACGTTATATGAAGACCTACTGTATTTGTATTTATCAAGTTATTGACTTTATTTATTTATTTGGTTATATTGAGTTTAAAAAAAAAATAATACCAAACACATAGCTGTAAAATACCAGTTTATTCAAAATAGTTTGTTGAGTGTCGTGTAAGAATTTGGCATCATGTGGCATTTGAAGAAGAAGAAGCACAGCTCAGTTTACTCTCACCAGCCATATCATGTTTCGTTTTCTTCAGCTTATAATTGATATTACAATGTTTCCCAAGAATAGTGCTGGTAGTTATGATGGCAGTGCTACGAAGAGAATGAAAAGCCATCGCAATGGAAATTAAAGATGAAATAGTGATACGCTTGGAAGAGGGAGTGAAAGTGAAGAGTTTGTGGCCAGTTAGGGTTGGTTTAATCGTTATAAGAGTTGTGCTAATTTGCATAACCTAAGGGTGCAAAGTGAAGCTACAATCTAATGGTGATGAGAAAACAGCAAAAGAGTTTCCCAGTGTGTTAGCAGAAATAATTAGGAAGGAGGGTTACCATCATCCCTTGCAATGCCCCTTCCCGTGTGCAAGCCGACTAAACGAGTAACAAATAAACATTTATTTCCATTTTATTACAATGGCTATTCTTTTTTAAAAACTAAGAGTATACTTATAAGTAGACCTATAACTGAACAAATAATTAAGAGGGTAATACATACACTTACAGTGAACATATATAGCTAAAAAGTGAACATATACCAAATAATAGTAATAAAAACAATGGTAGTAATACTAAAATTAATGATGATAATACTGTAATAATAATGAAACTAACGTCAAAAATTAACAATAAATTTCACATTAAGATACCTGAAATGGAGATATGAGAGTACAGTTTATGTAAGACATATTGTACTGTGCAGTTTTACTATATCTTCCAACGAGATCTTAGATTATTTCTATAGATTATGTGCTGTATGTTCTTTGGCCTCTCCAGACTCACCTGCCCCAGTCTCCTCAGACTTGGATTCAAATTATAGGTGAGTTCCGGAAGTCGAAATCCACTTAAATTCAGCTGTCAGGAACAGAACAATGTCGTAAAGTGGAATTCAGTGTTAAGATATAACATCAGCGGTTAAAGTATGTATTGGTAGTTACCATGTCATAATCTGCTGCTGTGCATTTTAGATATGCTTCATCTCTCCTCAGTCACCTAATGTGGTTGACCACAGGGTTGCCAGGCTGCTCTTACCTAAATATGCCATATGTGTCTCAAAAATATGCCAAATTTCACCAATTAATATATTTTGGCCCGAAAATATGCCACTTTTTTACCGATTCATATAAACTCCTCTAAGACATTAGGTAAGTATTATAAATCATCATACATCTATGCATGTATTCAAAGAAATTAGGGTATTTTTTTACATTTCCTCCAATCTCAACTTGTAGGTGAAAAACATATTTTTCCTATGGTTTTTGGAATGTTTTAAATGGATGTGACCTTGAAAACCGTCGGATAATGTATGGTAAGCTAACCCAACCAAATCTAATCTAAAAATAGTAATTTACGGCAGTTTTCTAGGTCACATTTCAATTTTTTTTTCTAAGTTAGGTTAGGATATATTTTCCGACTGTTTTCATGGTCATAGTCATACAAAACCATATAATTTTCACCTCCCAATACAAATAAGTGCAATTGTAAAATTTTACCCAAATTATCAACTCACCAATATCCAAAGTAAAACAGCATTAACATCATCAAAGTCTTCATTCGTGTAGTCATCTTGTGCATTTGGGATCAGTGGTATTGTACTGTTAAGCGTTAATTCTTCATCATGTGATGCATACTTGCCAATGAACACACAAAACATTTTCTTTGTAACACTGAAATTTTTGCAGCAGATTCCACAGAAATGCAATCATGATTTTAATCTTCAGATGGTTGATAGTTTGTTCTTCAGTTTACTCTTCAGATCAATTTTTGTCTAGAGAATTCTTGTACTTTAGCACACCAGACAAGAATACCACTGCATCATCAGGGGTAATTTTATCATCCAATTCATTCTTTTAGATGACAAGTTTAAGCTTTCTGTATCGGTTTGCTACTTTGACACAATCAAGCTTGTGAATTTCAAAGAAGTGGGTTGGGAAATAAGGGAATTCATTCCAGAAATGGTTCAAAACATTCACGGGGACTATAATTATTTGCACAGAAGATTAAGTCCAAGGTTTCACTTACCTTTATTTCTAACTGTACATTTAGCTTCAATCAAAAAAATTTGACATTGTGATGTTATGATATATGTTTACCCAAACTTAATTGCACCTTCTTAAATTCTTGCTCAAACTTTACTCAAAAGTCTATCTTTTATAGTCGTAAAACATTTGATTCTAATGGCCCTCCTTCATATACTATTACCAGAAATGTCCTGTGCAGCTGACGCAGTTCTTCAAAATCTTTAATGGGATTAGCATTTGTGGCTAGGAAAGCTGCATTTACTTTCTCAGTCTTGAATAGGTAACACAAATGTCAAATGCAATAAGTTACGGCAATCGGCAAGCATTATTTCAACATTTATGCATGATAATTTTTTTCCTTATCATTTATCACAAAAAAGTAAGCTGTCAGCTCCTGACATTGAGATAGTGGAAAAAAAAATACTCTTTCCCTTGACAAGCCATTTTGTAATGGGAGTAATGAAAAATTCTCCCATACAATAATTTTGCTAATATCTATTCCAAATTGGAGGATAATTTTCTCAAAGCATAGCCAGCACAAAGAGCAAGGCAGTGATATGGACAACTGATGAAAATGACCACAAGTGAAATATTCTTCAGACGAGGCAGTACAGACTTTTCGGCACCACATACATTACTTGCAGTCAGAGGAAATCTAATACAGTTTGCCAGATCCAGTTTATTAAAAAATGGTTATTGCTTTAAATATACTCTCAGAAGTGGCTGATGTTATTTGTAGTAATGCAAGGAATTCTGTTTTCAAAACATATTCTTTGTAAGAGTAGCATTTTACACAAATGCATAAGAGCTTAGACACCAACACATCTGCGGACTCATCTATAAGCAATGAAACCATGACTTACTTTAACTCTTGAATAAGTTCCTCAAAGTAAGATTAAGCACCAACGTTTGAAATGAGCTGGACACACTTTGTTTAGTGGAGTCTGATGCTTTCATATGTATTCTTCGTACTACTTTCCTTGATTACGCCAGTAAGATGATCAACTGGTTGGACTGCAACAGTATGCAGTTCCTATGCTACATTTTATTTCACTTTTAATTTGTTTCATAAGAAGAAGTTCCAATATATGATTGAACAAGCTTACCCTGTTTTACCACAGCTTCATAATTTTTGACAGGCTTAGTTCCTTTCTCATGTTGCACCTAAGTTTTTTTATGAAGGTTATATCAGTGTTGCAAACTTTGCAATGGGATGCATTCCCTCTGGCTGTCAACCACTAGAACTCCTTCTCCCACTCTTTACTGTACTTTCTTCCTTTTTCATTAAAACTTTCCACTTACTTGTATCTGCTCCACCAGTATATTATAATCTTGTCCAAAATTAGATAATGGCAGTCAAAAAGTTTAGTCATGTATAGAAAAGTGGCCACTAGTCTAGCTAAACTGGAAAGAAAGACTGGCAGAGCAGTGGCGTGGAAGCTCCCAGGTGGAGGAAAAGACTTAACCTACTCACGTCTAGGATTCTGTTTTCATATATACCATCACTTTACCTGAACTAAGTGTACAGTTCAGTTGCTTAATGTTTTCTTACTAAATACGACAATAATTTTCATTTTCTCTAGTGTGGCTGAAAAAAATAAATAGTATATGCACTTGAAATATGCCAAATTAGGTTTGGCATACAGAAGCTCCCCAATTTACGAACAATCGAGTTACAAATATTCACGGATACGAACAAAAACGTACCCATGTATTGTGTGTATTACTGTACTGTACTGTATTATTACATTGCTATTACTGTATTAAAATTCATTAGTACTGTATACTTCATGTTTTATGTATTAGTTATTAAGCATCAGAGAGGACTGTGATTATTACACAAGGTACAAGGACCCGTTGAAAAGAGCGACAGAGGGATTCTTCTCCCAAAGATAACATACCTTTTGCCTTGAAATATGAGCTTTCGAATGTCCACCCTTCACTGTCAGGTTATGAAACATTCTTTGATGAATGCAAAAGCCAATACTGTATTCATCTGTCATTTTTGTGTCCTCTGAGATCCCGAGATCCTGGGTTAATGTAATTACCTAATTATGCTTATGGGAAAGAGCCAAATGCTCGTAACTCACCATCTCCTAGTTGGTTCCATTTTTTTACTTAGTGTTACTTATCATACTTGTCCTTAAAACTATGGATTGAGTTAGCATTAACTACCTCCTCACTTAGTAAATTCCAATCATCAACTACTCTTACACTAAAAAAGTACTTCCTTACATCCTGTAAAGTTTTCTTAAGAAGCTTCAAACTATGACCTCTAGTTCTAGTGCCAGCCATATCAAAATATCGATCCCTATCCACAATGTCACAACCATGAAGGAATTTAAAACCGTCACCATATCCCCTCTCATTCTTCTAGCTTCCAGTGATGGTAAGTCTAATTTCCTCAGCCTCTCCTCACAAATGAGATTGCGTATTTCTGGCACCAGTTTTGTGGCATGTCTTTGAACTTTTCCCAGCTTAACTAGCCTCTGCTTAACTTTGTCACTTCCTGAAATATAAGGTAAGTTAGCATATGTTGATTTAATACTGTAAACAAAGACAAATCGAGATGCCTAAACTTTATCTTCCACTGCTATGTCCATATATCAAGCAACATCTGCATTAAACTTCTTTTATGGCAATAAATAATGATGGGCACTACATCTTAAGAATTGTACCGCACTCTAAATGGCATTCAGTGATTCAAACCTGTACAAAAAACACATTAAGCATTTGTGTGATTAAAAATTTCACGAGTTTTCATATAATAAAAACTGACATCAAGTATCACACTAAGTACCGTACTAATGAGGACATGATTATCATATATATCCTCAAACATTGTAAAAATTTATTAAGTGATAGAAACTAATGGAAAATGCTTCAGGAGTTTCCATCTACATTACCCCTGAATATGTTTCATTACCATTAAAAAATTTGGGTACGATTTTCAAAACAATTTCAGTGTCTTCCAAAAATGACTAACACCACAGCTATCTCTCTCTCTTATTATAGTCTTATATGTTTTCTCTTTGATTTAACTTCTTTATTTTTGACATTGATGTCATATCAGGCTGAAGCCAACTACATCATACTATGCACATCCACCTCCCTTCTAAAGAAATATATTCAGGGAGGTTGGGAATGCTGACTTTTGTTTTCCTACCCATATTAGTTGGCCCACATGCAGGGAATACAGAGGAGAATTATTCCCCCCCCCTCACCATGCCCAACCATAGGATACACCTAATCAGTAATTTCAACACCCACCTTGAAATTCTGCATTGAGTCATCTACTGCAACACACGTGTAATACAGTACAAGACATTCTTCTCCCCCACCCCCAAACATATAATTTATCTATTGTAGTGCACCAGTATTCTGATAAAGAAAACTCTGTTGCTAAGAAGGCACAATCAAAACCCAAGTAATCCAGTTAAAAATGTAAATTTCAACAGAGCTTCAGGTGTATACCAAAACAAAATTTCTAAAATTACCAGTAAATAGGAGAGTAAAAACGGAGACCTAACAACTCCCCAGAAAAAAATTCAATTATTTGTATTTACAGTACTTAGCATTCCGCAATTACCTCTGTGAACGTAAAAATGAGCATGTAATTTGGCATTTCTAGGTACTTTTTCCTTAGGAAATGGTTGCCATTTCTGGTGGTATACTAAAAGTATATAATATAACAATTTGGCACCCGCAAGGAAATCGCAGATGCTAACCCATTCCTCTTACTTTGTCGATTCCACTAACAATTACGATTTTACCTTGAATTCTGTTTCCTATTTCACAAGAGAAAATTTTATAGTCATTATAGACAATTTTAGAAAATTGGGTAAACCATTGTAAAATGATGCAATACTACATATAATGGTAGTATACAGTGTACCTGCACTATTAGTTTATTGCAATATCATATAGATTCTTGATATGCCTTGCAACCTGACAGCCTACATGAAGTGAATATTTACATGAAGATAACATTAATAATAGAAAAGAAAAACATCAACACTAATGCATTGTCTTTTTATGATAATTAAAAATTCACACTCTTGCTTGCTTTTTACTTACAGCTATATATCTGACCTATTATAAGCATATCACCACAATGTACATCACGTTCTGGCAATACTAGACGTGAATAAACTGGTAAGACTAGACAAATCACCCAGGCAGTTACAGTTAAGACGGTAATCCCAAGACAGCATTACCCTTTAGTATTATAAATAATTACTCCTCTAAAATGTCCCAAGTTCCTTAAGATGAAAAAAAAAAGTAAATGTGAATCTAAATCTCTGTCATTTTACAAATTCATTAGTATAAAATTAGTTGCTGTGATGTCATCTGGTTCACATGATTCATAAAATTGAGGACATTACCAAAGTTCTAAAGTAAAAAAAAAAAAAAATCCTTCCACAACATTAAAACAGCTTTAGAGGTAGTGAGTCATATTTAGTCAGTCTGTTGTAGTTTTAGAATTACTAATTGGCAGATTAATAATACAATAATCAGCGACAAATTTACTGGTTTTCATGACAGTGTTAGATACACTATCTCAATACAATTTGTCGATTATCATAGTTAAGATATACATTAATGAAGACGTGACTAATATGATTAAAAACTAACTTCAATACAAACTGCATTGCACTATCATAATGCAGAATGCTAAATTACCCTATAACAATCATCAATAATAAATCTCAAATTGATAAGAACCTATAAAGAAAAAACTTGCTTTGTCAAATTTGAACAAAGAACTTACAAAAAAATTTAATACCTCAATACTCACATTAGGAAGTTACTCTTGCCATGGCATCCAACTGTGGCCTTGAAGGTCCCTAAACTTCAAGCCCAAATTAGGTATCTATTGTAATATATAAACCAGTACCAAAGTTTTTCTGATTTGATATTCTGAGGTTCTCCCAGGAAAGCACCAATCTGCTCTAAACTATTCACTAATAAAATACCCAACCTCAGGGTATATACATAACAAATAGGCTAATGTTGGTAGCAAAAGGTAAATGGTTACTTCCATATTATAAAAAGTTAAATGAAAACAGGAAACACTGAAAAAATAGCTAAGGAAAATAAAGTTTAAATATTTCTTTCTCACTTTTCCTTCAACTCAGATCCATTTTTATATGCAGTCACTGTTTCTTACTACTTATTTTCATCTTTCCCTGTCTCGTATATAGTGTTCCCCTAGCCCCTCATCCCAGATATTATATGCTATATTATCCTTCTGTTAGAACTTTGGCATTCCTCTTCCTCTCCATTCCTTCAACAAAAATTATAGTAATTCACTCTTTCTTTAACTGAAGATGAACTAAGCAGACTAACTTACCCAATCCAAATACAGGGGCTCCTCGACTTACGTCAGAGTTCCATTCCTGAAATGTGATGTAACCCAAATTTCTGTGTAAGTTGGAACACAACTACAAAAGCACCCATGCTAACACAATAGTAAAGTTTCTGCCTTTTCCTTGCATTTAACTATTTTTAATTTCACCTCCATGGTGATGGCTTTCCTTTTTTTGGAAGCACTGCCATCAGAAGTATCTGTGCTTGTGAGATATAATGCTGGCCAAAATTATATATAAAAAAGTAAAGAAAAATAGCTTATGGGTGATGCGTTGTAACCTCAATATATCGTAACTCAAGGACAGTGAAAACAAAGGGTCCCCTTTACAATATACTTAAGACAATTTTCGTAAAATTTTACAAGAGAACCCATCCCAATTTGGAGTAAAAATATATATTTTTCCTTTGGATTTTGATATATTTTGAGTAAATGAGACACTGAAAACCGTTGCAGACTGGGCTACGATTCCTTTTTGTGCACCCCTTCTATTTTTCGATTAAACTAATATTTTTCTGATAAGTTTGATGTGTTTTGAATGAATGTGAGAATTGCATTTCTCGGAAATAAATATTTTGGTAATGGCAGGCAGCAGTGGATACTTACATAAGCTAATGTAACCTAAGCTTACCTTAACTAAGTTAACTTATCTACTCTAACCTGACTCAAATTTGAAGCCTTGCATACGTTGAGGGTTAATTTGGGTGTTTATACAGCAGTACAGCACAACCTAGGTGGTATTGACTAAACTGATATCTTGCATCACAACCCAGGCAGGGTTGGTAAGACTGATTTCTCGGTTGGGCTATGGAAGGGGTGCATAAAACGAATCTTAGTAAGAATATGTATGCTAACTTACCTTAACCTACTAAAATAGTAACTTATGACATTTCCCGATGTTTTTTTTTATATTTTTGAATGAAAATGACCTTAAAAACTCATAAATTATTGTTAAGGTTAGATTTGGTTAGGTTTGCATAGTTTCTGGAGGCTATTAGTTTTATTCATTCAAAACACCCCCAAAAACCGTTGGAAATATATAATTTTCACCTCAAAATTGAGGCTAGTGTAACTGTTAGAAGTTGTTTTTGCTTTATCCCTAACAGATATCATAGCTAGAGCCACAAGAAAACGTCAAATACAGGAAATACAACCTTGGCAAATCTGGCATAACTTAGCAATGATATCAAATGAAAAAAAGAAATGAGTATTGAAGCTTTGGATGGAACCCAGATTTTTTTTTATGAGTGTGACACCGGGACAGGCAAAAACTGCTCTCATCAATAAAGGCCCGGGCGCGAGAAAATACCAAGACGAAGGAAAAGAAAAAGTTTAAGGACAAGGCAGAAGTGAAGTAATGTCACACAAAGGAAAACAACAGACAGAAAAAACAGTTATCGTACGAAAGACCAAGAGATATGGAGGACTAGGCCCTGAGATGACGATAGATCTGCTCTTTGAAGGATGATAGGTTATAAGAATTAGGAAAGACAGAAGGAGGAAGAGAATTCCAGTGACTGGAGGTAGATGGGAAGAAGCAGTTGCTGCACCGACCAATCCGCGAGCTACAAATCTTCACACAGTGCCTGTGAGATGAGGCCGCCTGGCAAGAGTTACGCGGCTTCAGCAGTAGGGGAGGGATGCAACTCGCCAACTCATCAGAGCAGCGATGGAAGTAGTAGCGATAGAAAAGAGAAAGGGAAGATACCTTACGGTGAAGAGAGAGAAAATCAAGATAAGAAGTAAGAGAAGGATCAGTAATGAGTCTGACTGCCTTCGACTCAACCCTATCAAGGAGATAAGTATAAGAAGAAGCACCCCAGATGTGTGAGCAGTATTCTAAGCAGGGATGGATAAGACCTTTATAAATTTTAAGTAACTGTAAAGGAGAAAAGTAATGACGAAAACAAAACAAAATTCCCTATATATTGGATGAAGATTCAGAAATAAGGATGTTGCGCTTCCTCCAAGACAAGTTAGAGGCTATATGGATTCCTAATATGTTGATAGAGTTAAGAGGGTATATTTTGTTAGTTTCAAAGACAATAGGGCTATCAGGAGGAGAAGAAGATAAAGAGATAGCCAGAAACTGTGTCTTGGAGGCACTAAATTTAACTAAATTTTGAGTGCCTCACTCAGATACTCTCTGCAAATCGGAGTTGAGAGTAGAAGAAAGAGTGATACGAGACTGATTTTGAGTAGCAGATGAAGGTTGTGAAGAAAAGGCAGAGGAAAAGTGAAGGGTAGAATCATTAGCAAAGGCATGAAGAAGTGAGGAAGATTAGGATTGTAGAAGATCATTGATGAAGAGAGGAAACAAAGTAGGTGAAAGAACAGAGCCCTGTGGAACACCACTGGTATCAGAGAAAGGTCTAGATGTTGCACCATCAACAACTACAGATATAAAACGGTCAGTAAGAAAATTAGAAATCAGAGTACAGAAAGAAGGAGTAAAGCCATAGGCAGGAAGTTTGGCCATCAGAGCCTTGTGCCAGACTCCGTCAAAAGCCTTAGAGATATCAAGGGTGACGACAAAGGATTCCAAATAGTTCCTCAGAGAAGATGACCATACATGAGTAAGATAGGACAGGAGATCACCAGTGGATCTCGACAGAATGAGGCAAAAAAGATGGCAAAGCACGGGAGCCATTTCATCTGTAAACTCCTTAAGGAACCTTGCTGGGACACCATCAGGACCAGATCTCTTGTTCGTCTTTAGCGAGCGAAGAGCCTTATGAACTTTGTGTGAAGAAAGGATAAGGGAGGGCATAGGGTTAGAGAGGTAAAGATTGAGGAACAGGTGCACTGAAATCATTTATAGAAGAGTTGGCAGAAAAATGAGAGCCAAAGAGAGTGGCTTTGTCAGTGGGAGAGCAAGCTATAGAACCATCAGAACGAATGAGATGGGGAAAGCTTGAGCTACAGAAGTTTTGGAGAGGATTTTTGCTAAGGACCAGAAGCATTTGTCAGTGGGAGAGGAGTTAAGGTCATCAACTTTTCTTTTTATAAAGGAAGCGTTAGACCTTCGAATATGAGCAGTACAGCGATTCCTAGCTACAACAGAAGCAGAGCGAGTCAAATTGGAAGTAGAGGTTTGGTTAGATCAATGTGCCCGATTCCTGGCCTGGATAGCCATGGAGCAGGCATGTTCAAACCAAGGTTTAGGGGGAGAGAAAGTTCTTGTAAAAGAGTGGATGTACGCCTCCATTCCCGCTGTTATGATCTCGGCAACTTTTAGAGCTACTTGATCAGGGTTGAGGGACCAAAAGCAGTTATCATCCCAAGGGAAGTCAAAGAGGAAGTTACACAAATTTTCATGTTGGGTACACTCAAGGTGCCAAAGGCGGCGCTGCATAGGAGGGACTGGTGGAGGGGGAGTGAAAATGGAAGAGATTGAGATCATAGAGTGGTCATATTTACCAAGAGGGGAAAGCACAGACTAAGAGTAGTATGGAGGGTTAGAAGTAAGAAATAGGTCAAGAGTGTTTGCTGCATGTTTGTGACAATCAGAAACATGAGTAGGGTGTTTGAAAATTTGCTCCAGATCAAGAGTAATAGAGAAACCAAGGGCCTCACTTCCTCCCACATCAGTGTGAGAAGAATGAAGCCATTCACTGTGGTGTACATTGAAGTCTCCAATGTAGAGAACTTTGGTATGTGGGTGAGAAGATAGCAAGGACTCATGGCACAAGGACAGATATTCAGAGAAAGACACAAACTTGGTGGAGTTTGGTGAACAGTAGCAGAAGCAAAGGAAAGTAATGATAGTGGAGAGATAGACTTTTAGCAGCTAGAGATGACGTTGACAGACTTTCTTATAGTAAGTAGCCACTGGCGATGTTTCTCTTGTTGACTGATGACAAAAGAAACTAAGTATAACAATTCTGACATTTCTGATTAAAACAATTGCCATTTTCCATTGCCAATCACCATATTAGTGTGACACTAGACATGGTCAGCAGGAGTGCAAGTCTTGTAAACAGTGCTGTCATTTATGCGACTGTACTAATGATGTGTATTACCGACCAGTCTCATTGGTTACCTTCCCTGTGCTGTGATTGGCCTTCGGACGATGACGTCATACCATAACCTCCGAGAGAGATGGCCTGATACATTGGCAGTGACATCACACTGTCTGGTTCCGCTTTACTGCCCGCTCCCCATACATGGCACATACAGTACTTTTCCCATTCTCACTCTTGCAGTATCTTATTGAGCTGAATCCCTGTCAGCATCACTGTATATTATTAGTGATAGTTCAAGTAGTCCATTAAAATATGTAATTACTGATTTTGAAAAGCAAATCATGTACTGTACATAAATGCAAATAATTTATATTAGAACTATTTTTTGTCATTTGTCACATGTTTTATCAAAGATAAAATGCATGTAAAAATTAATAACATAGAATAGTCCTGAGAAAACAGCGGTTTATTAATATATTACGAATTAATACGTACCTTTCTTTTTACAGCATTTTAATTAACTGTTACCAGGATGCAGTCATCACAAAATCCTGAGTTCTCAGCAGTAGCCTACACAGATGTATAAAGTCACAGATGTCTTCAGTACTTTGAGCCTTCTAAAATTCCCCTTACCTGGATTTTAAAAAGGCAGTGCTTACTAGGTAGCAAATAAAAAGAACTGCTGGGTATCCAAGGATGAAATATACTAATTTGTTGAACAGAAAATATATATACTAGGAAAACCAGCCATCTTTATAAATTCAAAATATGAAATTAAAGTGGTATGAAGCAGGTCTATTGCCATGCACCATAGACATATTCCTTTAGTAAGAAAATTTTTGCAAATTAATTCGTGACCAAGACAAAATCATCATAGTACACATACTATACCTCCACTTTATTTTTCTGAGACAAAAATCTGTGTAAATATATGCATGCTGTTGTAGTTAAATAAATTATCACATTAATAAACAGCACAATCTTCAAGTCAGAGATTTCTTTAAAAATTCTGTATGACTTTTTTGTATAATATAATAATACTAACGTTAGGCTTACCACCGCACTTCTGTTGCTGTTACATGATATTACTAATACCATAAAGATTATACTCACCTTACTACTGGTCGTGGGTGTGAAGTGGCCTCTTGTGATTGCCCTTAGCCACTTGGAGGCAAGGACCTCGTCTTTTGGAAACGAAAAAACTTTGACTCTTGGGCCACTCTTGCAATGCAGAACACAGTACACACATGACATGTTTTCAGCCACTCATCTCAAGCCTAAAAGGAGTGTCAGGCATCTGAGCACAGGGTCAAATACTCGGAGGTCGCGGTGCAATGAACTAATCTGCTGGTGGACATATAACTGACAAGAGTGATGCAGCGCAGCCGAACCCAAAGAGAAAAATGATCCAGATGGTGTGACGTCATTGGATTTTCCCGCCAAATGCACAAGGCAATCTTTCTCGGAGGTTACGGTCATACACCCACTTTCTTTGTACAATACAGTTAAAGAGAATGTGATGCGTTTCCAGGATGACGAGGCTATACAGATATAAAATGAAAATATGACGGTGTATCAGTAATAATGAATTTCAACTGACACAGATACTAACAATTTGCATATAATACTCGGAATAACAAACCACATATTTTGCTGAACACCACACATGTTCCATAGTATATATATATATATATATATATATATATATATATATATATATATATATATATATATATATATATATATATATATATATATATATATATATATATATATATATATATACCTTGGCTGTTTCCCCCTTTAATTGGGGGGTAGCCGACATCAAAAAAGGAAAACAGTTTGGGGAGAAGTTATTCTCCCCTCTACTCCCCTTCTTCTTTGACGTCTCACTGGAGGTTGGTACAAGGGGGGGGGATTCCTAGTCCCCCCGCCCCGTCCACTTTTAGTCGCCTTTTACGACACGCAGGGAATACGGTGAGGCTATTCTTTGATATTGTGCCCGCCCCACAGGGCACAGGATATATATATATATATATATATATATATATATATATATATATATATATATATATATATATATATATATATATATATATATATATATATATATATATATATATATATATATATATATATATATACACATACATATACATATATATACATATATACACACACACACACACACACACACATATATATATATATATATATATATATATATATATATATATATATATATATATATATATATATATATATATATATATATATATATATATATATATATATATATATAAGTTTATATCCACTGCACCATACGTAATTGTATATTATTTTTTTTGAGACTTAATATTTATATTCTCAACTGCATCTTTACAAGGTAGACCCAACCTCTGGTGGGTGGCCCATTCAAGAATCCACTGGGGGAACACATCAATCTCAACTTAGTGCCGGTTCCAAGCCCAGATCACGGTAAGCGTCGGTGCCAGGAAGAGAATGCGGCCGTAAAATTAAGCTATACCAACACAAGCTCCAACAGGGTAGTGCAAACAGCGACCCAATAAAACATAGGGAAAATGCTGCTGGGATGGAAGTATATATATATATATATATATATATATATATATATATATATATATATATATATATATATATATATATATATATATATATATATATATATATATATATATATATATATATGGCTTTTATGCTGCATGTGATAATAACATATTACTAGTGACTTTGTTACGAAAACTACTAATACTAATAATAACATTAATAATATTATACCAATAAAATTGGCAGTTTAACCATACTGTTGTACAGTGCTGCCGTTTGACCGTAGCTGGTAGTGACGTAATATTTCCGCCGTTTTATTTTATGATACATACATAAAACAAAACGAGAAACAAGTTTACAAATAACCAGACATTACTTGTAATTGAGCGATTTAAAACTACGAGCACTGTTTAATGTAGGAGAACGTCATCTTTCACACCAATAAAACCGAATGTTTGAGCCATGCTTACCTAGAAGATGATGCTGGTATTTACATATAATTTATGAATTATTGTTAATAAATCAATGCAATTTTTTTAAACAAACATATTTGCAATAATAATTCACTTCCTCAGTTTCTTACTAGTATGCGACAACGAGTATTTGTGTGAAGAGTAACTCGCATCAGAGTCATAATTATGTGAATCATAACTCTCATCAGAGTCATTATTATGCGAACAATAAATCTCATCAGATTCACCATCACTTTGTTGTGTTTTAGGAATATAACGCAATAAATTGTTGTCGTCGTCTTGTACTTCATTGTCTTCACGTTCTTCTGTTTCAGGAATAAAAAAATCTGATTCATTTTTGTCGATATTGTTTTCATTATCATCAGCGTTTTGCTTTTCTTCGTCACTGCTGAATTGATGGTCACTTTCGATATTTATACATTCATTTTCATTTCCTTCATTATATGTCACAACAGAGACCTCGTCATTTTCTTCATCACTGCTTTCTAAGCCAAATAATCTCATTAGAATATGATTAACGTGTGAATCTTTTTCTCTGTCTGATCCACTCATTTTTTAAACGTATATTGGTGGTGCTTTTAATGATGTCTTATGGTAGTTATTTATTTTCTATAATAAATGATCTTCTCACAAAATACAGGAAGACTGTCTTTAAGCGTCTCTCCTACGAGTCCTGCACTCTGTAAAAATGTGTTCATCAGATCAGTTAGGAATCAAAACTGCAACAAATGTTGAATAACTCCCGCGAAGAGGCCGAAATAACAGCGCTGATTCAGCGTTGACATATGCAAGTGTCAACAGTTCCATCACACACTTGCTAGTAAAATCTTCATCAGCACACTTCCCACAATATGATTACACTCTCTTACTCTTTTTCTTCTTCTTCTTGGTTTTGCCACAATTAATTATTTTCATAGTCCCTTTGCGTATTCATGGAGTGTTAAGTGAATAATTATCAGCTGTTATCAGCATGCAAGAAACGCTGGTACGATATTTGGTTGCGTTCCCAGTTTTTATTTCTATTTACACCACTAACACACCCAGACATATTGTACATACATACATATACCTTGGCTGTTTCCCCCTTTAATTGGGGGGTAGCCGACATCAAGAAAGGAAAACAAATAGGGGGATTACTTCGCTCTATGGGCAATGACGAGGGAGCTAGCGACCGTTCAGATGGCACTGCTGGAGTGCCACAGCCCATCCTCCCGGCTCTTCCACAACCTGTGTCGCTTCACAACTGCCAGCTCCTCCTACTGCCCCTACCACAGGGCTATCTCTGTAAGATGCAGCCCCGTGGTAACAGCAGATGCCCATCAGAGCCGCGTCACAATCGCTCGCCACTCATTCCTATTCCTAGCACGCTCGCTTGCTTCCCTCACATCCATCCTCCTATCGTTCAGGGCTCTCCTTACTCCATCCATCCATCCAAACCTAGGTCTCCCTCTAGCATTTCTCCCATCAACTCTCGCATTCATCACCTTTTTCAGCAGCCTTTCATCATCCATCCTTTCCACATGGCCAAACCATCTCAGAACATTCATATCTACTCTGGCTGCAATTTCTCTCCTCACACCCGTTCTTGCTCTCACCACTTCATTCCTAACCCTATCCAATCGAGATACACCAATCATACTCCTCAGGCATTTCAGCTCAAACACATTTAGTTTCCGTCTCTCACTTACTTTCATACCCCATAACTCTGATCCATACATCATAGTTGGCACAACCACTTTCTCATACAAAACTTTCTTAACATTCATCCCTCTATTCTTCATCACTCCTTTCAATGCACCCAACACTTTACATCCTTCATTCACTCTGTGACACACATCTGCTTCCACTCCACCATTTGCAGCTATAACCGACCCTAAATACTTAAACTGATGAACCTCCTCAAGTGTCTCTCCATTCAACATAACATTCAATCCAGCGCCATCCTCATTTCTTGTACACCTCATAACCTTACTCTTTCCCACATTCACTCGTAGCTTCCTTCTCTCACACACCATTCCAAATTCTGACACTAACTGACACAGCTTTTCCTCTGAATCTGCCACCACCACAGTATCATCTGCAAACAGCAACTGATTCAGCTCCCACTCGTTATCATCCCCATCTACCATTCTCAAACCTCGACCACGCACTCGCTCATTCACCTCTCTTACAACTCCATCAATATACAAATTGAACAGCCATGGTGACATCACACATCCCTGTATTTTCTATATAAGGAAGAGAGAGAGAGAGAGAGAGAGAGAGAGCGAGCGAGAGAGAGAGAGAGAGAGAGAGAGAGAGAGAGAGAGAGAGAGAGAGGAGAGAGAGAGAGAGAGAGAGAGAGAGATCGCCAACTGTGCACTCTTAACTAGTTGTGTGATGCTATCCGTGGGAGGCTGAAAGCTTGTGAGTCAATGACAGTGTTTCCAACATTTTAACTATAAAATAAAGTAGTAATTACGCACTGTTAAGAAAACAGGTAAACAAAAAAATTTTATGATAGGAAATTTTACCATAGTGTTACATTACAATGGGCTTCTACGTATGGCATGTATAAACAACTAACACATAGCCATGATAATTATATTTGTGGATCCTTTAATAAGGTTGGCATATAATTAATCATTTGCAACGATATATATCATGGCAATCATACAGGTGTATTAATAATGATGGGTAACAAAAGCATTGCAACAATTGGATTTATTATATTATAACAAATATTAACAATAACAAATGTCAGCAAGTATATACGTCAAGGCTTTATACATTCTTTCAACAATATATTATATCAAAACATAATAATATCAATAACTCTATATAAGCTGCCTATATAGAATATTTTAACAAAGATATATAATAAATAATAATGTGTCAACAATAGCAGTATGTCAATAGCAAGGTCATATTCTAAACTTATTTACATTTTGAAAGCACTCTTATGACACTGTACAGTTGTGCATACACAAACAAACAAACAAACAAACATTTATTTCTATTTTTGCACAATGGTTATTCTTCAATAATTAAGAGTAACTTATAAGTAGACATGTAATTGAACTAATAAGTAAGAGGGTAATACATACAGTTAAATTAAATGTAGCTTTCCTAGAAAATAATAATGTAATAAAAATGTTAACAATAATGTTAATACTAAAGTAGTAGTAATACACTCGATATAGTATCGTTATTATCAGCATCATCACCATATTTGTTTCCCTTACAATGAGAATAATTAGTTCTTAACTTAGAGAACAGAGAAGTCGATATCAGTTTACATATAGGAGAGGTTAGTGTTAAGGGAAATTGCATTAAGTCATTAAGTTTAGTTTATGTGTGAGCGGCAACTATTTGTCCAAAAGAAAACTATATAGTTTGCCTTTGAAAGCTGTGAAGGAGGATGCATTTTTAAGATGCTCTGGAATATTGTTCTAGAGTGTTGGCCCTTTAATAGTGATCATCTTCGAACCTGCTTCTGTGTTTGTTCTGTGAATAAAGAGCTCACTGCTCTGTCTTGTGTTGGTTCCCCTTACATCCCTGACTGTTTTTAAATCAAATAGCCAGCTAGGATAATGATGGTCCAAAACTTTGTATACAAAAACATAAATAGCATAAGCGACCTTGTTTTCTGCCCGCAGCCACCCGAGTTTATTGACAGCTGGTGTGATGTGATCATATTTTCTTATTCCTCCCAGGGCAACTCGAGCTGCAAAATTAATAAGCTTCTGTATTATGTTAATCTGAGTCTTAGTGGTAGCTCCCCAAACAGTTGTGCAGTAATTAATGTGACTTAGGGCTAGAGATTCAACAACAGTTAGTCGAGTGGTAGTCTCAAACTTGTCTCTTATACGTGATAAGTACATTAATGTTCCTGTAACCTTTTTGCAGATTTTATCTATGTGGGAATCAAACAACATGTAGTTATCAAAGTGAATTCCTAGGTTTTTGACTGTTTTGCTAGGTGTAATAATATTGCCACAAAAATAAATTGTTGTGTTTTCTGAAATATGTGCATTGTGTTTTACTTTCGTTAATTAACAGCCCAATTTCTTGAAAATAGGCGTTAAATTTTGACAGAGTGTTTTCTGCTCTTAAGGTTAGCTCTGGGAGATTATTAATATCACCACTAAGGAGCGGTTGAGTGTCGTCTGCATATTGTACGACTAGACATCAGAAATGAAAGAAGATAGATCATTTACGTAAATGAAGAAGAGGATAGGACCAAGTACTGATCCCTGAGAAACACCAAATGATTCCTTTTTTTTGGCACAGAGATAATGTTGTTAAGACGTATAGACTGTTTACAATTAGATAGATATTCGCTAAACCAGCTCGGATCAATATTTAAGTTAGTACATTTACTTATAGGAATTTCATGGTTTACACTGTTGAGGGCTTTTGATAAGTCTAATAATACAAGCAGAGAGATATTTTTCATATCTATATTATTATAGATACTATTCATAACTTTCAGCAGTGCAGTTTCCGTAGGGAGTTTTGGTCTGAAACCATGTTGGTTAATAGCTAATAGTCTATTTGACTCTAAATATGACATAAGTTGGCATGCAACAATTTTTTCTAACATTTTAGAGAAAATAGATAGCATTGAAATGGGACGATAGTTTGTCACATCTTTTCTGTCCCCCTTTTTAAGCAGAAGTATTAAAAGTGATTTTTTCCAAGAGTCAGGAAACTTTTTAGTAACAATGAAAGTGTTTATAAGAGTTAGAATATAAGATACAATCATGGGATGAGCATCTTTAATGAATTGAAATAGTATACCATCTGGACCATAAGAGCCAGAGTTTCTTAGGCTCTTTATGGTAAGAATTCTATCTATCTACCTTGGCTGTTTCCCCCTTTAACTGGGGGGTAGCCGACATCAAAGAAAGAAAACAATAGGGGGATTACTTTGCTCTATGGGCAATGACAAGGGAGCTAGTGACCGTTCAGATGGCACTGCTGGAGTGCCACAGCCCATCCTCCCGGCTCTTCCACAACCTGTGTTGCTTCACAACTACCAACTCCTCCTACTGCCCCTACCATAGGGCTACCTCTGTAAGATGCAGCCGCATGGTAACAGCAGATGCCCTTCAGAGCTGCGCCAGAATCGCTCGCCACTCATTCCTATTCCTAGCGCGCTCGTTTGCTTCCCTTACATCCATCCTCCTATCGTTCAGGGCTCTCCTTACTCCAGCTATCCATCCAAACCTAGGCCTCCCTCTAGCATTTCTCCCATCAACTCTCGCATTCATCACCTTTTTCAGCAGTCTTTCATCATCCATCCTTTCCACATGGCCAAACCATCTCAGAACATTCATATCTACTCTGGCTGCAATTTCTCTCCTCACACCCGTTCTTGCTCTTACCACTTCATTCCTAACCCTATCCAACCGAGATACACCAATCATACTCCTCAGGCATTTCATCTCAAACACATTTAGTTTCCATCTCTCACTTACTTTCATACCCCATAACTCTGATCCATACATCATAGTTGGCACAATCACTTTCTCATACAATCTTTCTTAACATTCATTTCCAACCCTCTATTCTTCATCACTCCTTTCAACCAACACTTTACATCCTTCATTCACTCTGTAACACACATCTGCTTCCACTCCTCCATTTGCAGCTTTAACCGAGCCTAAATACTTAAACTGATCAACTTCCTCAAGTGTCTCTCCATTCAACATAACATTCAATCCAGCACCATCCTCATTTCTTGTACACCTTATAACCTTACTCTTTCACACATTCACTCGCAACTTCCTTCTCTCACACACCATTCCAAATTCTGACACTAACTGACACAGCTTTTCCTCTGAATCTGCCACCACCACAGTATCATCTGCAAACAGCAACTGATTCAGCTCCCACTCGTTATCATCACCATCTACCATTCTCAAACCTCGACCACGCACTCGCTCATTCACCTCTCTTACAACTCCATCAATATACAAATTGAACAGCCATGGTGACATCACACATCCCTGTCTAAGTCCCACACTCACTGGAAACCACTCACTCTCTTCATTCCCTACCCTAACACAAGCTCTACTGCCCTCATACAAACTCTTCACTGCATGCAACAATTTACCATTAATTCCATATAAGCTCAAAACATTTCACATTGCCTCTCTATCAACTCTATCATATGCTTTCTCCAGATCCAAAAATGCAAAATACACATCCTTACCCTTTGCAAAATCGAAAGGATTTATCTTGAAGTACTCTCTTTTGTTTGCATTGGAAGAATTGACATTCAAGTAATTACTCATATTCACTGAGTTGATGTTTTCTTGTGTTTTCTCATATGTATTTTTGCTAACGTTAGCAAAATAGTTATTAAAGTTTTCTGCTTTGTCTTTCAACTCCGTAATATTTCATAACTTTCTGAGGTAGTCTTTTCATTTGGCATCATGCTTCTTTTCATTTTCCATGTTGCTGCTGTATCATGTCTAGAGTCATTAAATTGTTTTTTTGTAAAAGTCTTTTTTACTTACATTGATGAGAGTTCTGACATGTTTCTTCTCTGTCTTATAACGTTCTCGGAGAGTCATATCATATCTATTCATTTTTAGCTCTTTTTGTATTTGATTTCTGATTTGCATTGCCTCTTTGATGTCATTAGTTAGCCAGGGGCTGAGGGGCAGGTTATTTTTCTTGTTACAATGGGTGCACAACTATCTAAGCATTCACGGAAGACTTTTGTTGGAATCTCAACCTGCAAATCGACGTTATCTGTGTTTATAATTCTAGTAAGGACATTTGTGTTGTTGAGTAATGCTTCACAAAAGATATCAGGGGAGCAATTTTTTAGACACCGGAATGTCTTGAAGAGAGGCTTCCTTTTGGGCTTGTTTATGTTTAGCATAGCAATGTTAAGCTCGTGATCTGCAATTGGGCAGGGAACCACGTCTGGTCCATCTTGATTGCCTCTGGCTTCCCATGACACCCACGACCAGGATCACTTTCTGCCCGTGCATCCTGTGTTCGGATACTGCCCATCTGCTCTGCAATGTGCCTTATGAGATCCGTTGCTCCACAGGGGCTTCCTGTATTATTCTCTTTCATTTGGGATATCACTCCGAACTCGCATGACATTTCCACAGGCAATCGATCCCTGGTATCCTTGATCAATCTGATTTCAGTGTCGCGATCATTCCTTGCCTCCTGTATCTGTCCTTCCCACACTTCCATCAACTGTATCTGCAGTCTGTCGAACCAAAGAGCATTCCCTTGGCTGTTCATCACTGGTCCTGCTCGCATTTGGGCAACTCCTGTGGGTTCCATTAGCCACAAGTGGACCGGAATTGCATTTCTTCTGGCTTCCGCATCCGCTTGTTGCTTCTCCCTCTCTCGCTCTTTCTTGCCCTTTTGATCCTCCCCCTTGTGGTTCCCTTCGCCGTCTGCCTTTCCCCTTTTGCTCATGCTTGTATCACTCCTTGTCCCCCTCGGGCCTTCTTCCACCACTTCTATTCCATGTACCCGCTCCTTCCTTCGCAGCCACTCGTCATTGTTCCACTGCTCCTGGATTATCTGTTCAACTATGCCTCTGATGGATTCCTTGACGGACTCCAAGACACTGGTTATCAGGGCTGCCTCTGTTGCTGTTTGTTGTTTCTTCATCGGCTCCTGCGCCTCGCTTGTCAGTTCTCCGTGCCATTCATTCACGTGTGTCTCCATATCTGTTCTTGTAATTATCTTGGCATCTTGCTTCTCGCCTCCAGTTGTCATCCACATCCTAGGGCTTCCCTTTCCAATATTCAGTTCCCTCTCCTTATTATTTGCCTCCATTTCTTATTCGGGTAAGCGATCTGTGTCTTTCCTCAGTCAGAGTAAGCCAACGTTGCATAGGGATAACCTTAACTCCATTTCCCAATGCTGCGGATGGATAACCTTAACTCCATTTTCACCACTACAAAAGGATAATTGCAACTCCGCTCTGGTTAGTCAACAGGTCCTGCACTGAGGAGGGATACCTCAACTTCGCTTCCCACATTGCGTATGGAAAAACCTCCTCCGTACTTACCACTGTAGCACTGCGGAGGGATACCTCAACTCTGTTTCTCACATTGCGGAGGGATACCTCAACTCTGCTTCCCACGTTGCGGAGGGAAAACCTCCTCCGTTCATACCATTGTAGCTAACTTACCACTGTAGCACGGTGGATGGACTGTAGCTAACTAACCACTGTAGCATTCCAGAGGGATACCTCAACTCCACTTCCCATGTTGTGGAGGGAAAACCTCCTCTGTACTTACCATTGAAGCAGCGCGGAGGGATACCTCAACTCCACTTCCCACGTTGCGGAGGGAAAACCTCTTCCGTTTTTACCACTGTAGCTTACTTACCACTGTAGCACTGCGAAGGGAAACGTGAACTCTGCTCCCACGTTGCGGAGGGAAAATCTCCTCAGTTCATACCACTGTAGCACTGAGGAGGGACACCAGAACTCCGCCCCCACATTGCAGAGGGAAAACCTCTTCCGTTCACATCACTGTAGCAGCGTGGAGGGATACCTCAACTCCGCTTCCCACGTTGCAGAAGGAAAACCTCCTCCAATTTTATCACTGTAGCTTCCTTACCACTGTAGCACTGCAGAGGGACACCTGAATTCCACTCCCACATTGTGGAGGGAAACCTCCTCCATTCACATCACTGTAGCAGCGAGGAGGGATACCTCAACTCCGCTTCCCACGTTGCAGAGGGAAAACCTCCTCCGTTTTTACCACTGTAGCACTGCGGATGGACTGTAGCTAATTTACCACTGTAGCATTCCTGAGGGATACCTCAACTCCGGTTCCCATGTTATGGAGGGAAAACCTCCTCCGCTCTTACCACTGTAGCACTGCGGAGGGACACCTGAACTCCACTCCCACGTTGCGGAGGGAAAACCTCCTCCGTTCATACCACTGTAGCCAACACTTCATGCACTTAGTAACCAACAGCATTTAGAACAGACTCTGCAAGTACATTAATTTGAGCCCTTCTAACTTGTCTCAATTCTACTGTCAAGATTAATATCCCCTAACTGCATCAACCTTTACAATATACCATCACGTAATAACCTGACAATTTCCTTGCTGCTATTGTGTATTACTCCCTATCCGGATAATTACTTGGCTTCAAGAGCCATTACTTATACCTTTAATGCTCTTCAACCTGTCCTTTACTCTCTCTCCTTTACACGTACTTAAATAGGCTCCTTAATCATCATCTCCCTCTAGGCGTAAAAACTCCCTCCGTTGCAATAATTAATCCTTAGGTCTCCTGAGACTTTCATCACAACCCACAACAATGTTCAATCAGTAATCACTATGTTTACACCTTCATTATGCACTTTTGTTGCCGCTGGCACACTTGCTACACAATACAGTATTTGTCTGTTCCTCCATACACCAGCTCTCAGGCAATCCTCTGTTTATCACAAGTCTTATAGTACGACTTACCTGGGCTGATAGTCATCTCTCTATTAGTCGCTGAAAATGTGTGTTATGGGAGATTTTTGCCTTTGAAATTTTGTGTGTTACTCCCGTAGACTTCTGTGTCTATTCTCGATCCTCTCTAAGAAGTTATCACTCATATACTCGTCCCACTATAATTTGTTCATGGTCGCCCACCACTCTGACTCATTGAGGCTGATTACTTTGACGCCGAAGTCTCTCCACTGTGACATAGCCTAGTGGTCGTCTCCTCAGCATCTGGTCTTTATCATCTCCCTCTAGGCTTTACACAAACTATTGATGCCTTTAAGGCATTCAAGTTTAATGGTTGGTGATAAAGGAAAGGGCCACATCACAGACTCGTCTTTAAATGGTACGGTTTGCCTAGAAGCCATAAAACAACAACTATTAATGATTGAGTACTTTATACAATTCTACATTACACAATTGTATTTAGTTCATGTCATCATCCTTACTCTCTAATATCATCTTATACTACATGTTAATTAGTAAAGGTTGATGCAGTTAGCTTCTCATAATTCATGTAATAGAGGCCCAGAATGAATCCACTGAATATTACGTCTGCTCTCGAATCCAGTCAGTCTCTGTCTGCCTGTTCTCTTATGGCATATAGTAGCATGCGTATAGTAGCACATGGCTTCAATTAAACAGGCTAAAACTAGTAGTCGTTGTGCCGCTCTCTTTCTCTCTCCCTCTAAATATATATATATATATATATATATATATATATATATATATATATATATATATATATATATATATATATATATATATATATATATATATGATTACCTAATTGTGATTACCTAATTGTGTTTACGGGAAAGAGCCCAAAGCTCGTATCTTCCCGTCTCCTCATCGGTTCCATTTTATACTTAGTGATACTTATCATACCTGTCCTTAAAACTATGGATTGAGATAGCATTAACTACCTCCTCGCTTAGCCAATTCCAATTATCAACTACTCTTACACTGAAAAAGTATTTCCTTACATCCTGCAAAGAAGTTTTCTTACGAAGCTTCAAACTATGACCTCTAGTTCTAGAGCCAGCCATATCAAAATATCGATCCCTATCCACTCTATCATAACCATGAAGGAATTTAAAGACTGTCACCATATCCCCCCTCACTCTTCTAGCTTCCAGTGATGGTAAGTCTAATTCCCTCAGCCTCTCATCATAACTGAGATTGCGTATTTCTGGCACCAGTTTCGTGGCATGTATTTGAACTTTTTCAAGCTTAGCTATGTGCTTTTTCAAGTGCGGATTCCAAAAGGGGGCTGCATATTCGAGTTTTGGCCTCACATAGGTTACATAAATATTTCTGAACATTTCCTTGTCCATGTGCCTGAAGGCTACCCTTACATTTGATAAGAATGCATATGCTGCCCCTACTATGCGATTGATATGTATTTCTGGAGACAAATCTGCCAGTATGTTTACTCCTAGATCTCTCTCATTTTCTGTCTCTTGAAGTTGTACTCCAGCCACCGAGTAGTCAAGCTTGGGCCTTCTTGCACTTGTACCCATTCTCATTACCTTACATTTTGAGGTATTGAATTTCATTAGCCACTTTTCTGACCACTCATGCAGATTATTTAGATCCTCCTGAAGTTCTCTACCATTGTTCTCGTTTTTTACTTTCTTCACAATCTTTGCATCATCTGCAAACATATTCATGAATGAATTTACACACTCTGGTAGGTCATTTACATATACAAGGAACAAAAGTGGCCCTAAAACTGAGCCCTGTGGAACTCCACTACTAACTCTTCTCCATTCAGACACTGAGTGTCTTACTCTAACCCTCTGTTCCCTTCCTTCTAAGTAAGTTTTTATCCATTCCAAAACATTTCCACCTATTCTAGCCATTGCTTGCAGCTTCCTAATAAGTCTCCCATGTGGAACAGTGTCAAACGCTTTCTGGAAGTCTAGGAATATGGAATCTGCCCAGCCCTCTCTTTCCTGTAAGATTTGGCTTACCTCATCATAAAATTCTAATAAGTTTGTTACTGTTGATCTACTTTCTCTGAAGCCATGTTGCCTCACTGACAAAACGTTGAAGGATTCCAAGTGAAGAGAGATATGTTTCCTTAGTAGTTTCTCCATAACTTTGCAAACTATGCTGGTCAAGGAAACTGGTCTATAGTTCAGAGCCGTATCCCTCCTTCCCTTTTTGAAGATAGGTATCACATTTGCTTGTTTCCAGCATCTTGGAATCTCCCCCGACTCCAGTGACTCCTTAAATATGATACTTAGTGCCACTGATATTGTGTTTGCGCATTTTTTAAGCACATGGGGGGATATGTCATCGGGACCTGTAGCTTTATGAACATCTAAATCCATCAGCGCTTTGCATACCTCTGTGGCTGTAAGGTTGATGTTCTCTAATACCGGCCCTTGATCTTCTATCACTGCAATCTGAAGGGGTGGGGTATTTTCTACTGTAAATACTGACTGAAACTCCTTGTTCAATTCTTTGCAGATCTCTTCATCCGTCTCAGTGATACTTCCATCCGCTCTCTTTAGCCTTAAAACCTGTTCTTTTACCTTCAGTTTTCCTTTGATAAAGCTGTGGAAAAGCTTGGGATTTTCTTTAGCCTTCCTGGTGATGTCCCTCTCATAGTCTCTCTCTGCCTCTCTCCTTTTACTTAGGTAGTCATTTCTTGCTCTTTTGTAGGTTTGCCAGGCATTTATGTTTTTTCTCCTCCTATACCTTTTCCAGCATTTGTCTCTCCACTCCTTAGCTCTTTTACACCCATTATCGAACCATTTCTCTCTGGCATGAATTACACCTACTTTGGTGACAGGTATGCAGCAATCTACTATCTTCCCATATTTCTCACAAAAGATGTCATACATTTCTTGTACAGATTTGTTGTAAAATAAGGTTCTCCAGTCAATAACTGCAAGAAGCTCATTCACTTTGATGTAATCTCCTTTCGGATAGTTCCTCCTCATGTCCTCAGTGCCTCTACTCTCAGGAAGAATATCTTCAATATACTCCATCAACATCACACAGTGGTCACTCTTTCCAATTGGTGGTTCATACTCAATTTTTTCAATATGCAACACATTATCTGTGAACACTAGATCAAGTAGTGATGGCTCATCCCCACCTCTGGCCCTTGTTGGTTCCATTACATGTTGGTGTAGGAAATTCCCTTGTACGCAATCTAGGAATCTTGCCCCGAATGAGTCCTCACCACTGTGTGGGTCAAGATTTATCCAATCTATCTCTTTATGATTAAAATCTCCCATAATCAAAATCCTACATTTTTTTTCCCGTGCCATGTTAACAACTGAGTTTATGACTTCAATAGTACCTATATGACTTTCCTCATAAACTTCAAGCCTATTTTGGTTCCTTGGGGGGTTGTATACAACAGTTATTATAATGCTCTCTGACCCAGTATTTATGCGAGCAACAAGAAATTCCTTGAACTCACTTTCTATAGCCAAGTTTATTTCTTCGACTTGAATCCTTTCACTTATGAGCAGTGCTATCCCTCCACCAGTCCTCTCAGATCTTTCAACCCTTAATATTCTGAAGCCCTTAGGAAAAACTGTGACACTGTTTATGTCCTCACTCAACTTAGTCTCTGTAATTGCTACTATATCTGCCTTACTGTTGTGAATCCTATCTTTTAATTCTACACACACACACACACATATATATATATATCTATATATATATATATATATATATATATATATATATATATATATATATATATATATATATATATATATATATATATATATATATATATATATATATATATATATATGTGTGTGTGTGTGTGTGTGTGTGTGTGTGTGTGTGTGTGTGTGTGTGTGTGTGTGTGTGTGTGTGTGTGTGTGTGTGTTTGTCGCTCTCTCTACCACCAAGGGCGGCGGTAACACTAGTAATATATATGGTGATACTGACAGGGATTCAACTCAATAAGATACTGCAAGAGCAAAAATGGGAAATGTACTGTATGTGCTATGTATGGGGAGCGGGCGTTAAAGCATAACCAGATGGTGTGACGTCACGGCCGATGCACCAGGCCATCTCTCGCGGAGGCTACGGTTGTAGTCTACTGGCTAGCAGACGACATTACCGAATCCGACAGCACTGGTTGCCAACTAAGCTATGGCATTTTGACTGAAAAATCCCTAATTTTTTTTCAAAATATCCCTAAAGTTAGTAGAATATTCCTATACGTCCTTATATATTTTTAAATTGAGCTCCATATCGTTTTAATGAGATTTACCAAGCTGATATAGTACCTGTTATAACCCCAAGGGAAAACATATGTAATTATACATCTCATAAATAAGCAGCCTAGCCTAGAAATATCCAATCTACCAAATTACCCTATGATACCTTAGAGTAAATGGTTAGGTGCCGGCGAATAGGTTAGGTAAAAACCAAATTAACAACAAATTCCTAAACACCAAGGTGAGTAAATATTAGTACATATAAATAGGACCTATGGTAAAGGTCCAGTATAGCTCCGGCGCCTTAATTTTGGTCTATTTTCTTCTAAACCTTCACAAAACCCTATGAATACATATAATACATTAGTAAAAAGTGGCGGACAAATGTTAGGTTAGGTTAGGTTAGGTAAAGCACAGGCTTAGGAGGTCAGTATAGATTTCGTTAAATGCATTACAGTGTTGCGTGAGTTAGCAATTTTTCTATGTTTGACCAGGGATTTTGTTCCGACATGGTATAAAATTTTCCCTAGATTGTTTGTGTTATTACCGTGCTTTACCTAACCTAACATAAACCTAACCTAACCTAAGATTTGTCCGCCACTTTTTACTAATGTATTATTTGTATACAAAGGGTTTTGTGAAAGTTTGGAAGAAAATAGACCAAAATTAAGGCGCCGGAGTTATACTGGACCTTTACCGGACCTATTAAACAAAAGCAGAGAAATAACTTCCCTTAAAATGTAGTAGATATTCAAGACCGGGATATCCAATAACACATTAGTTACCCAAAGTTAAGCACCCAACTCCGAACGTGTACAACGAGGTTCTAAGAAAACATACCTCTATTGCTTTTTACAATTTCTTGATATAAAGGAAAAGTAAAACATTTACTGGAAAGAAACAACTTGCATATATATATATATATATATATATATATATATATATATATATATATATATATATATATATATATATATATATATATATATATATATATATATATATATACTATATATATATATATTTTAATATTAAAGAGGCCGAGGTCTCTCTCTCTCTCGTCTCTCTCTCTCTCTCTCTCTCTCTCTCTCTCTCTCTCTCTCTCTCTCTCTCTCTCTCTCTCTCTCTCTCCTCTCTCTCTCTCTCTCTCTATATATATATAATATATAATATATATATATATATATATATTATATATATATATATAATATATATATATAGATATCATCTTGCCTTGGTATTGCCAGGTGTTTGGATTCATCATTACTTATCAGATCTTTCTTGGCACCTATTTTGGCACTGCGATTCAGTTATGAATCATTCTTACACTAAAAAGAAAAGAAACAAAAATCGTATATTTTGGTTCATAGGAAACAAGCCGAGTTCTCTCCAATAAATTAACGAAGAAAAATGAACTTAATAATCTATATTACAGTAAAATAACCCAATAAATGATATGCTAAACTTTAATAACTCAAGGAACAAATACATATGAAAGAGATTTTGTTCGAATAGAAAAGAAAAGATGTGACACATTTTTACCGCACCTTACGGCAGCAGTATATGAATTAACTATGATACCAGTGTAGCGTAGTGGTTAGAGCTCTCGAAACAGGAAATGAGGAACCCATTCACGCATTTATGAAACTGTTTTCATACTGAATTAAAGCCATGAAAAATAAGTAGATAAATAAATAATGAAATAAATAAATAATCACATACAGAAATATGAGACCCCAAAAAAATAAAGAAGTAATATTTTTTTTTCACCGACTTTCCCAAAACATTAGGTTTCATAGCTGGGATATTATAGTGTCAGCCGCTCGTTGCGATACTACAGCTGAAGGTTTTTGAACTTAAGTAGGACAGTTCGATCTTAAGTCTTCCTTCGGTTACGGTTCTTTTTCTATGCTTACAGCTACACTGAATATTCTTGGATATTCATTACACATCTCTTATTATTCCTTCACATCTGACAAGTCATTACACTCTCCATCTCTGTTTCTCTTTATGTATTCTTCGTGCCCAGGCCCGGTGAGGGCTGTTTTATTTTATTATTTTTTTTGGCCCGTCAGGGTATCACAATCATAAAAAAAAAAAGATGTAGGGTGTGTTACTGGAATAAAAAAAAATATATAATATAAGCTCGCTGAAAACCAACTATGTAGTAAAATTGCTATGTGGAAAGTATAACCCAAAAATATTTGAAGGAATAAAAAAACATTAGAAACCCATTCTTAACTAATGAAACAATGCCTGTATTTATGAACTTCATATCCAATTATATTGTTACTCAAAATACCATCATAGAAAACGATACTTCTGATCAAGTTTTCTATCAATAATGAATGGGTGACTTTTTAAATTTGGATTTTAAATTATACTGTAATATACTATACTAGTTTAAATAACAAAGGATTATACCAATAATGTGCCTATGTTAAGGCGAAATAAAACAAAATGAACATTAAAAAAAATTAAAAATGTTTGCGCTCTGTGTGTGTGTGTGTGTGTGTGTGTGTGTGTGTGTGTGTGATTACCTAATTGTGATTACCTAATTGTGTTTACGGGAAAGAGCCCAAAGCTCGTATCTTCCCGTCTCCTGATCGGTTCCATTTTTAGACTTAGTGATACTTATCATACCTGTCCTTAAAACTATGGATTGAGATAGCATTAACTACCTCCTCGCTTAGCGAATTCCAATTATCAACTACTCTTACACTGAAAAAGTATTTCCTTACATCCTGCAAAGAAGTTTTCTTACGAAGCTTCAAACTATGACCTCTAGTTCTAGAGCCAGCCATATCGAAATATCGATCCCTATCCACTCTATCATAACCATGAAGGAATTTAAAGACTGTCACCATATCCCCCCTTACTCTTCTAGCTTCGAGTGATGGCAAGTCTAATTCCCTCAGCCTCTCATCATAACCGAGATTGCGTATTTCTGGCACCAGTTTCGTGGCATGTCTTAGAACTTTTTCAAGCTTAGCTATGTGCTTTTTCAAGTGCGGATTCCAAAAGGGGGCTGCATATTCGAGTTTTGGCCTCACATAGGTTACATAAATATTTCTGAACATTTCCTTGTCCATGTGCCTGAAGGCTACCCTTACATTTGATAAGAATGCATATGCTGCCCTTACTACGCCATTTATATGTATTTCTGGAGACAAATCGGCCAGTATGTTTACTCCTAGATCTCTCTCATTTTCTGTCTCTTGAAGTTGTACTCCAGCCACCGAGTAGTCAAGCTTGGGCCTTCTTGCACTTGTACCCATTCTCATTACCTTACATTTTGAGGTATTGAATTTCATTAGCCACTTTTCTGACCACTCATGCAGATTATTTAGATCCTCCTGAAGTTCTCTACCATTGTTCTCGTTTTTTACTTTCTTCACAATCTTTGCATCATCTGCAAACATATTCATGAATGAATTTACACACTCTGGTAGGTCATTTACATATACAAGGAACAAAAGTGGCCCTAAAACTGAACCCTGTGGAACTCCACTACTAACTCTTCTCCATTCAGACACTGAGTGTCTTACTCTAACCCTCTGTTCCCTTCCTTCTAAGTAAGTTTTTATCCATTCCAAGACATTTCCACCTATTCTAGCCATTGATTGCAGCTTCCTAATAAGTCTCCCATGTGGAACAGTGTCAAACGCTTTCTGGAAGTCTAGGAATATGCAATCTGCCCAGCCCTCTCTTTCCTGTAAGATTTGGCTTACCTCATCATAAAATTCTAATAAGTTTGTTACTGTTGATCTTCCTTCTCTGAAGCCATGTTGCCTCACTGACAAAAAGTTGAAGGATTCCAAGTGAAGAGAGATATGTTTCCTTAGTAGTTTCTCCATAAGTTTGCAAACTATGCTGGTCAAGGAAACTGGTCTATAGTTCAGAGCCGTATCCCTCCTTCCCTTTTTGAAGATAGGTATCACATTTGCTTGTTTCCAGCATCTTGGAATCTCCCCCGATTCCAGTGACTCCTTAAATATGATACTTAGTGCCACTGATATTGTGTTTGCGCATTTTTTAAGCACATGAGGGGATATATCATCAGGACCTGTAGCTTTATGAACATCTAAATCCATCAGCGCTTTGCATACCTCTGTGGCTGTAAGGTTGATGTTCTCTAATACCGGCCCTTGAGCTTCTATCACTGCAATCTGAGGGGGTGGGGTATTTTCTACTGTAAATACTGACTGAAACTCCTTGTTCAATTCTTTGCAGATCTCTTCGTCCGTCTCAGTGATGCTTCCATCCGCTCTCTTTAGCCTTAAAACCTGTTCTTTTACCTTCAGTTTTCCTCTGATAAAGCTGTGGAAAAGCTTGGGATTTTCTTTAGCCTTCCTGGTGATGTCCCTCTCATAATCTCTCTCTGCCTCTCTCCTTTTACTTAGGTAGTCATTTCTTGCTCTTTTGTAGGTTTGCCAGGCATTTATGTTTTTTCTCCTCCTATACCTTTTCCAGCATTTGTCTCTCCACTCCTTAGCTCTTTTACACCCATTATCGAACCATTTCTCTCTGGCATGAATTACACCTACTTTGGTGACAGGTATACAGCAATCTACTATCTTCCCATATTTCTCACAAAAGATGTCATACATTTCTTGTACAGATTTGTTGTAAAATAAGGTTCTCCAGTCAATAACTGCAAAAAGCTCATTCATTTTGATGTAATCTCCTTTCGGATAGTTCCTCCTCATGTCCTCAGTGCCTCTACTCTCAGGAAGGATGTCTTCAATGATATACTCCATCAACAACACACAGTGGTCACTCTTTCCAATTGGTGGTTCATACTCAATATTTTCAATATCCAACACATTATCTGTGAACACCAGATCAAGTAGTGATGGCTCATCCCCACCCCTGGCTCTTGTTGGTTCCATTACATGTTGGTGTAGGAAATTCCCTTGTACGCAATCTAGGAATCTTGCCTCAAATGAGTCCTCACCACTGTGTGGGTCAAGATTTATCCAATCTATCTCTTTATGATTAAAGTCTCCCATAATCAAAATCCTACATTTTTTCTCCCGCGCCATGTTAACAACTGAGTTTATGACTTCAATCGTACCTATATGACTTTCCTCTTTAATTTCAAGCCTATTTTGGTTCCTTGGTGGGTTGTATACAACAGTTATTATAATGCTCTCTGACCCAGTATTTATGCGAGCAACAAGAAATTCCCTGAACTCACTTTCTATAGCCAAGTTTATTTCTTCAACTTGAATCCTCTCACTTATGAGCAGTGCTATCCCTCCACCAGTCCTCTCAGATCTTTCGACCCTTAGTATTCTGAAACCCTTAGGAAAAACTGTGACACTGTTTATGTCCTCACTCAACTTAGTCTCTGTAATTGCTACTATATCTGCCTTACTGTTGTGAATCCTATCTTTTAATTCTACTGCCTTACCAGCTAATCCATCAGCATTTGTGTATAACAATCTTAATGAGGCCCCATCCCCTGATCTTCTGTCATTATCTTCTTTATCTCCCCTTTGTCTGGAAGTATTCTGTAACGAAAATTTTTCTTCTCTTCTTCATTTCTTTCATCATTTAACCTTCTTGCCTCTTGCAACAAGTTTTTTATCTTTCCCATCTCTTCCTGTGTTCTGTATCGTCTAATGAACACTTCTTTGCATTCTTGAAGGTCTTTTAGACTTTTTTTTCTCAACAATATTTCCCTACATGTCTCCCCTCTCTCAAAGGTTACTTTTGTTGGTCTCGGCTTTCCTTCCCTTGAATATTTACCTAGTTGGTGTATGTTTACAATATCCTCAGGACCACATACTACTCCAAGCTTTCTTATCAGGTCTACAACGTTAGCTTTATTTTCTTCAAGTCTCCCCTGCCATGTTGGCTCCTGGGATTCACTTATGCCTGAGATTACCACTATCTTCTCCTTATCAAGTGCCTGTCTGATGAGTGGGTTTGCCCTTTCCATCACAACGTCTTTCATTTTTTCGATTACTGTCTCTTTATAGTCAACTGTTTGTATGTTTTCCAGTGCCACCACCTTTACAGCCTCTTTTACTGCCACATTCCCCTTTAGTGCATCAGCAAAGGACGTTTTCATGGCATCATTTTCCATATTCAGCTCCTGGAACTCTTTTCTGAACTGTTCAATGTTTTCCTTAATCTGAACATTCCAAGCAGCAATCTCGTCTCTCTCAGAAGAGAGCAGTGAACTAACATCTAATTCCTTTAGGTTGTCATTTAGCTGTTTGTTTTTATCTTCTTGTTTAGAAATTCTAGATTCTAGTTGACTCTTTTCCCCTTCCAGCTTCTTTATTCTTTTTTCTAGTTCCTTTCTCTCCTGCCCTTGTGCTTTATTTGCTTCCTCCAAAGATCTTATTTGTTCTCTGAGTGTTTCATTCTCTTTCATTTCTCCATCCATATTCCGAATTTTATCATCAAGGCTTGTAACCATTTCCTCTAACTTCTTGATTCTCTGTTTAAGTCCTCTGATGACTACCCCTTCTCCCGACCCATGGGTGGGAGAGGTTTGGGACAGAGATGGCTTCATTTTTATGTTCTCCCTCTCACAGAATATAGAAAGAAGACGAGAAAGAGGAAAAAAAAAGAAAAGTGTGTGTGTGTGTGTGTGTGTGTGTGTGTGTGTGTGTGTGTGTGATTACCTAATTGTGATTACCTAATTGCGTTTACGGGAAAGAGCCCAAAGCTCGCATCTTCCCGTCTCCTCATCGGTTCCATTTTTAGACTTAGTGATACTTATCGTACCTGTCCTTAAAACTATGGATTGAGATAGCATTAACTACCTCCTCGCTTAGCGAATTCCAATTATCAACTACTCTTACACTGAAAAAGTATTTCCTTACATCCTGCAAACAAGTTTTCTTACGAAGCTTCAAACTATGACCTCTAGTTCTAGAGCCAGCCATATCGAAATATCGATCCCTATCCACTCTATCATAACCATGAAGGAATTTAAAGACTGTCACCATATCCCCCCTTACTCTTCTAGCTTCGAGTGATGACAAGTCTAATTCCCTCAGCCTCTCATCATAACCGAGATTGCATATTTCTGGCACCAGTTTCGTGGCATGTCTTTGAACTTTTTCAAGCTTAGCTATGTGCTTTTTCAAGTGCGGATTCCAAAAGGGGGCTGCATATTCGAGTTTTGGCCTCACATAGGTTACATAAATATTTCTGAACATTTCCTTGTCCATGTGCCTGAAGGCTACCCTTACATTTGATAAGAATGCATATGCTGCCCTTACTACGCCATTTATATGTATTTCTAGAGACAAATCGGCCAGTATGTTTACTCCTAGATCTCTCTCATTTTCTGTCTCTTGAAGTTGTACTCCAGCCACCGAGTAGTCAAGCTTGGGCCTTCTTGCACTTGTACCCATTCTCATTACCTTACATTTTGAGGTATTGAATTTCATTAGCCATTTTCTGACCACTCATGCAGATTATTTAGATCCTCCTGAAGTTCTCTACCATTGTTCTCGTTTTTTACTTTCTTCACAATCTTTGCATCATCTGCAAACATATTCATGAATGAATTTACAGACTCTGGTAGGTCATTTACATATACAAGGAACAAAAGTGGCCCTAAAACTGAACCCTGTGGAACTCCACTACTAACTCTTCTGCATTCAGACACTGAGTGTCTTACTCTAACCCTCTGTTCCCTTCCTTCTAAGTAAGTTTTTATCCATTCCAAGACATTTCCACCTATTCTAGCCATTGATTGCAGGTTCCTAATAAGTCTCCCATGTGGAACAGTGTCAAACGCTTTCTGGAAGTCTAGGAATATGCAATCTGCCCAGCCCTCTCTTTCCTGTAAGATTTGGCTTACCTCATCATAAAATTCTAATAAGTTTGTTACTTTTGATCTTCCTTCTCTGAAGCCATGTTGCCTCACTGACAAAAAGTTGAAGGATTCCAAGTGAAGAGAGATATGTTTCCTTAGTTGTTTCTCCATAAGTTTGCAAACTATGCTGGTCAAGGAAACTGGTCTATAGTTCAGAGCCGTATCCCTCCTTCCGTTTTTGAAGATAGGTATCACATATGCTTGTTTCCAGCATCTTGGAATCTCACCCGACTCCAGTGACTCCTTAAATATGATACTTAGTGCCACTGATATTGTGTTTGCGCATTTTTTAAGCACATGAGGGGATATGTCATCAGGACCTGTAGCTTTGTGTGTGTGTGTGTGTGTGTGTGTGTGTGTGTGTGTGTGTGTGTGTGTGTGTGTGTGTGTGTGTGCTTACCTAATTGTGTTTACGGGAAAGAGCCCAAAGTTCGTATCTTCCCGTCTCCTCATCGGTTCCATTTTATACTTAGTGATACTTATCATACCTGTCCTTAAAACTATGGATTGAGATAGCATTAACTACCTCCTCGCTTAGCGAATTCCAATTATCAACTACTCTTATACTGAAAAAGTATTTCCTTACATCTGCAAAGAAGTTTTCTTACGAAGCTTCAAACTATGACCTCTAGTTCTAGAGCCAGCCATATCAAA